>JAODKN010000037.1:24144708-24160572 GCA_026774425.1 Petrocephalus zakoni
ATAATAGTAGTATACAGTCAGATGCTTTTGAAGTAATAATTACAAGAGGTGATATAAAGTTTGAGAGTTGGTGATGGTATTATGGAAAAAGCTGTTCCTGAGCCTACTAGCATGAGACTTCAGGCTCCTCTATCGTCTTCCTGATGTGTGGAGAGCAAACAGTCCATGGCTGGGTCGTGAAGGATCTCTGATAATACAGCAGGCCTGCCGCAGACATGGAAAACGCTGGAGGTCAGCGATAAGCAAGAGTGGGACACCCAGGAACTTGTTGGGCAGTTTTCAGTACCCATGTCAAAGCCTTCCAGTCGCCTATAGAGCGGCTGCCAAACTCTACCATAATCGGTAGAAGCTCACTAGGAGGCAGGCAGACTTAATTTTACCCTCCTCAGAAAATAAAGGCACTGCTGGCCCTTATTAACCCTGCTGGAAGAATTAAGGGACCAAGACAGATCTCATTCTGAAACCAAGGCTATTAATTTGAAGTTTGTCAGTCTGCTGTCGCTATCATGGCCTCTACTTCTTTGGCAAGGCTGTTCTTGTTGGACATTGCTGAGGGGATTTGCTGCCATTCAGGTTGGATATTGAAGCTGGGTGATCAGGTCCCTTTCTGTGAGCTTGTAACGACTACAACTTCACACCTGCTCCCAGGCATCTCCACATCACACACTGACAGGTCTAAGAGGGCAGAAATGTAGTGACTTATTGGAAGGATGGCATCCTATGACTTTGCCAAGTTGAAAGCCACTAACATCTTCTGTGCATCTGTACAACTGCTGGTAATGTTTGCTGCAGGAGCTTGCATGAGTGTTTGTGTAACCCATACACCTATGTCGGCAACTGGTGTGGCTTATGTGGGTACATTGTGTAATTAATAGGGGTGCCCATCATACAGTGTATGATTTTTATGGTACTTAGCTTCTCGGTTTCTGATCTTCAGCCTAGACCAGAAGGAGTTCAGTCGCATCCATCTTAATTCAACCTTATTATATCGGAAACCTGCAGAAGCCGCTTACAGAATCCGGAATAAAAAAGACAGAGTAAGAAGACTGTAAGACTTAAACAAAGTCACGTGACATGGTGATGGGGGAAAGAACAGGGACTCTACTCGGGGACAAGGATGGTGAGAGGGCAGAAAGGATCGGACAGAACAGCCATGGCTACAGGAGCATGGGCTGAAATGGAAACATGAGACATGAGGAACAGTGAAGGGATTCTGGCAAGTGAATGCTTCTTGAGCAGTCCTGGCTATTTTTAATATGAAATCTTGGGTATAAAAATTATGTTATATTCCATTTTTAGAAAGTGACAGTTTAGCAGGAATGGCATGAGTGTGAGCTGCTGCTCCACTGTCTCCTTGTCTGTGTCTCCCGCAGCGGCCCGTCCCAGAGCAGTTCTCTGGAAGCGGCTGGCCTGGACGGGGGCCCTGTAGCCCCTCCCACTCCTCGCAGGGTGGAGATGAGACGGGACCCGGTGCTGGGCTTCGGCTTCGTCGCGGGCAGTGAGAAGCCCGTGGTGGTTCGCTCCATCACCCCCGGTAACATGGCTGTCTCCACGGAGACCCACGCTTAATTCAACGCGCCCCGCATTATAAAACCTCAGCGTCCTTTAGCAATTTTGCATGCAAGGTGTTGCCGATGGTTTCAGTTACGAGATGCTTATGGATTTCATAGATTGTCCTAGTCTGGAGTGACTAATTGGTTAAAAAAAAAAAAACATCATAATAACCCAAAGCAGCATCTTCTCAGAGTGTACTGAACAGATACAATGATGAGGCACAGAGCTGTTGTGCTGCATTAGAAATGAAAAGTAATCAGATTCCCACTGGATTTCAAATATAAATGAACATTCACTGGTAATATAGTAATTATGCAAACTAGAGAACAGAATGAGTCAGCATTTGATAAATCTTGTGTATGCCCCGAAAAATGTATTCATGGTAATTCATGTTTAAAGGAATTGCTGTTAACAAAGTTTTGCAAATATATTCAGGACTACAAGTGCCATGTAGAAAGTGTTGAAAAATAACATTAACACAACAACGGTTGTGTGTGAGAGAGCAAATATTTAGCCCAGGGATTTCAACATTTTTTTTAATGTTGCTGAATTGTTTTACTGGCTTTTTGTTTCGCATGGATAGCAGAGGATCCATCCTAACCCTGGTCCTGTTCCCTCTGTCAGGGGGTCCTTCAGAGGGCGAGCTTATCCCTGGAGATCAAATCATCATGATCAATGAGGAGCCAGTCAGCACTGCCCCAAGAGAACGGGTCATTGATCTTGTCAGGTATCCCACCCAGCTCTCTGTATTATGCTGCTTCGCTGGTCGAGGACAGCCAGCCCGCTGAGTGATGTTTACAGGGGGAAAAACATCAAATGTGCTAAATATACTATACACCTCCGAATCGGCTGTGTAGCAGCTCCCTCTGCTCTGTAATTCTCATTGAAGGACGAACAACAAGTAATCTTCTACGATGACTGTTTGCTCCGATAGCCTAGAGGCCTGGTTCTGCCCATTTCAAATGTTTTCAGCACAATGCCGTGTGAGTAATGTGAGTTTTGTGTTGAGTGTTATGTCATAATGGTAACAATAACTAGGTATTAGTATCCATATATCCATCCGTCCAGCTCCTATAACACATGGAGCATGGCGTCTGTCCTAGAGCAGGGGTAAGGAATGGGCATCATGGGATGCCGGGTCATTTTAAGGAGAGCTGTGCAGTCACGGCTAAAACAGGGCAGCTCTGCACACACAGTCAGAGGCCAGCGAGTAATGCTCACATTCCCACAAATTCTGGTTGTTAGTTAAAGTTATTTCACAAGAAAATACTCACCGATGTTGGTGATTTCTTGTACAATGAAAGGAGTGACATGAATGGCCTTATTTCCATGAGAGCCACCTTGCTGTCAGGTCCTGACTCATAACTACAGCTGTAAGCAGTGCTCTTTTTGCCGGAGAATGAAATGTTCCTGTCGATGTATTTGCAGTGTCGGAAACAGAAGTGCTGACGAAAACACTTTTCTTCCAAAATACGTTTTTTTTTTTATACCTATGGAATTTTAACTGTTTTAGGTTATATTTGATGATATTTATGTGATATAATAATATGCCACTGCAGTGTTATAAAAATAATTATACATCTTTATCATTAAAAACAACGAAGCTGTGATTTATCATTGAATGACATGTTTGTTTCTGTTGTCCTGCAGAAGCTGTAAGGAATCCATCATGTTGACTGTCGTTCAGCCTTACCCTGTAAGTAAGGTTTTCACAGCCCGGCTTTCCAAAAGGGAGCTTTTAACAGTTGAGCCCGTTCAGCCTTTACCTCCCATGCCCTCGGCTCTTCCCCTGCCTCAAACAGCGGCTCAGTCTTCAGTGAATCTCTTACACTTTGGATGACGTAGAACCAAATGCATCCCGCCAGATCTGACCCCAGGTGCTCTAAAACCCCTGAGTGATGGGTTGACCAGCTAAAATACATGACAAACCTTTAACACTGAACATTTATTTTACCCTGTTCCTGTTTATACTTTAAATGAGTCTCCATGACACTGTCATTATCTGTAACAGTCCTGTTTAGCCCTCAAGCTGCGTTGTATAAGCATCTGTGTGCCCTTGTTGTCCTCAGATGTTATTCACAGTTTACAAAGTTGAAATTAAAATGCTTGTTATTTGTTCTGTTTTAATTACTTTATATCATTGTAATTTCCTTCCTTCTTGATGGAAGAACATTTTTTTTTGAGACTTTTTCCTTTTTTCCAGTTTCATTCCTTTCTGATTACTTTATGCTTATATTGTATGATATATTTTATAAAGAATATTTAATCAGACAACTTATAGCCAGTACCTAGAGCAGTTGGGGGTTAAGGGTCTTGCTCATTGGCTCAACAATGAAATCACAGGCACAGAAATTTGATTGTTCTCAGGTGTAAAGATATAGCGTACTATGGGCAGACTGTTAATTGCTGAGTATAAAAGCACAGTGATGCTGGATTTACAATCAAGTTAGGGAATGTGTATAAAAACGAGGACTGATTCTCTCATATCAGACCCGTTGTGTTGACTATGACTATTGTGGCATCATCTCGTTCTGTAGGTTATATCTGCTCTGCACCGCTGCCTGGCCCGGCGCAGACGCCATACGGGCAGGCATGCCTCACTTTCTGCTGCTAATCCAAGCTGCATGTCTCTGCTTTTTTCAGTCTCCAAAGTCGGCCTTCATCAGTGCAGCGAAGAAAGCCAAGTTAAAGTCGAACCCGGTGAAGGTGCGCTTCGCGGAAGAGGTCATCGTAAATGGCCAGGCTCCCGTAAGCAGACGGCCGCCCGCAGCATGCCACCCACCCGCCCATCTCCCAAGCGCTGGTCTGCTGCAGCTGCGTGCTGTCTGTCACGCCACGCGTCAAGCCCAAATGTTTCTAGCCACAAGCTGTGAATAGTGGGCATAAAATCACTAAATTTTATACCAGTGTTACAAATAAATCAACTCGAGGGTCATAAAAATATCATGTTTATTTTACATATAGTTTTTATTATTTTTGCCAACCATTATTATTACTTATTTGCGCACAAGTAGTGGAAAGTTCAAGTACAGCAAGTACATGGTGAAACCATAATCACAAAAGATAACTGAAGAATTGTTCTTTTTAATGTAGCACTTCCCAGTCCTAATTATGTGCTGAGTAATGCATGTACAGTTTGATACGCATGTGTGGATTTCTGTACTTTCTGCTTTTGGGCGGACACTCGATGTGGGACAGCGTGCCTAGTACTCTATCTAAGACTTTTTGTCCCTCTGCTTCTCAGGACCTAGTCAAGGATAATTCTCTCCTTTTCATGCCAAATGTTCTGAAAGTATATTTGGAAAATGGACAGACTAAGTCATTCCGTTTTGACAGCAGTACCTCAGTCAAGGTGTGTATAATATTTACATTTATTTAGCAGATCTCAAGGGGAATTTTTTTATGTGTTTGAATATTTAATTTTGACAGGCAGTGAATATTCATAAAATCATAGTCTGCCGAGCATATCAATCGGTCTTACAAAGATTTGAACACAGTCCAGTTATAAAAATACATAATTAATACATTTAATTATCTAGGGCAGCATTTCTGAACCAGGTCCTCAGGGATGCCTGGACAGTGGAGCAGGAAAACAGGGGATAATCAAGGTGGACAGAATGTCAATGAGATTAAGCAGGTGTTTGTAAACATGACAGATATAGAAATGATTATCTATGAAATGCAAATATGTCATTGCATGTGGCTTCATATTGTGAAAAAGTGGCTTTATTATATAGCTACATTTTACCATCTGCGTGGCTTTAATACCTTGCAGACAGATGGCCAAAGATTACGCACTAAATTACGTCAGCCGGGGGATTTAAGCTTGACCTCCAAAATGATTGTTACTATTAGTATAAACCTTATTAAAAGCTGTTTCTTTCATTGTCCTCAATAACACCATGAAACAGTCACTGTTGTCACTTGTCTCGGTGAAAAGTAGGACAGTACAGTGTGTGAGGTGCCTGGCTGCGTTGTGCACATCTCACCATGCTGTCTCATCCATCTGTGTTAAAGGATGTCATCCTGACTCTACAAGAGAAGCTGTCCATCACTAGTATCGAGCACTTCTCTCTGATGTTAGAGCAGCGTGCTGAAGCGTCTTCAAGCAAGCTGTTGCTCCTTCATGAGCAGGAGATGTTAACTCAGGTGAGAGACCCAATAACAAGCTGTCAGTTTTGGTAGGAGCTTGAGGTTCTTAACAACATGGTGCCAGTGTTATGACAGAAATACGATGGCACACCCATAAAGTTCTTTATACACTTTGTGGGCACATATTCTTGGTGTCTCTTTGGAAAACAACGTATCAGTGAGCCGGATTTAATTAGGACTTAATAACCTGTCTTGGGTCATCTAAAACCATTGAAAGCAGTGTTTCACGAATGTTTTACTACTCATACCATCTCAGAAAGTATTATGCTACATGCGTACCTCCATTACAACATTATGTTTGATTGTCAAGAACCATAGATTGGGTAAGAGCTTATTTTCCCTGCACAAGGGTTAGAGTTAGCAGAGTGTTTGCAGAGTGTTTGCAGAGTGTTAGCAGAGTGTTGCTGGGGGCAGTTTCTCTGTACTATCTGTTATGTTTTGTTTTTAGATATTTAGTTAACTTACTTGTGCTGTTTGAACTTGTCTCTTACTTCCTCGTGATATTGTAGCAGAGCACCGTTCACTTTGACACTTTGATACTGAAGTGAAATGTGATTAATCGTCATTGTTGACACTGCACAGCACACAACAACGAAATGTGTCCCCTGCATTTAACCCATGTGACATTGTGACACAGCAGTGCCTTGCTCAGGGTACCTCAGCAGTACTTGCAGGTCGGGGAACTGACAACCTTTCAATTATGCGGTCACATTCTTAATCTGAAACGACCCAAGAAGTACTTCTACGCCACAGATATTTTGTGTTCTCATTTATTTTGCTTGTTGATGATATTACTGATGCATCATCAAGTGGTGCCAGTTATAGGTATTTGCACACTGTCACGAGGATGAGAATGAGTACATGAGCACTGTACCAGACCCAGTACCGGTGCACCCCAAGCTCTTGGGCTCAGATCACAGATGTGTATTGAAATATTATAACCTTTTCTGCTGCTCTGTACTGCTCTTGCCCTAGCTTATATATCTACAAACTTCTCTAAGTTTGTGAAAAATATGAATATGATTGGCTGAGAATTTCATGTTATGGAAATTAATTATTAATAATATACGACTGCATGAGAATCTTTTGGGGCAACTACAGTTTACTTGGTAAGACTCTCTTCTCGTCACAATTTCTTTTGTCCTTTGGGTCCCTCAATAAACTATACTTAGACTACTGGCTACTTGGGGGTGAATTCTTAGGCACAGTACTCTCAAAGGCAAGAGTTTGTGGAATAATTGCATGCCTCTGTGGCTCAGCACCACATTGTGCTCATCCAGGGCTACGCCTACACACTTTCGGGTTCTTCAGTGTCACGCATTCAAATGCCGCCTTTGATGCCGAGCAAATGTCCTCTCCTCGTCTGTTGGCCAGGTGACACAAAAACCCGGATCTCATAAGATGAAATGCTTCTTCAGAATCAGCTTTGTTCCGAAGGATCCCATTGACTTGCTCAGACGAGATCCGGTGGCTTTTGAATATCTTTATGTTCAGGTGGGTGACGGTTTTACATTTACAATTACTAAAACATGGTGCAATAATGAAAGTTGCATTTGGCAGAAATAAAAACAAATTACTTTTACGTCATTTGATACTTGGTAGAGTGCAGGTGAGACATTTCTGTGCAAGTCTCAAAACATCAGCGACAACTGGATGTGAAGATGTGAACAAAAATAACAAATATACCAAACAGTAACAACTGCAAACTGCAAAGTACAGCGTTCTGATGATCGGGTGAAGATACTCGCCCAGTATGAGGGATCCCGTGTTCAGTCCCCGGGCTGAATCTGACATGCTTGCTTTTTCTCACTGGAAGAGCTGCAACGACGTCGTGCTGGAGCGGTTCGGGCCGGAGCTGAAGTACGACACTGCCCTTCGCCTGGCTGCACTGCAGATGTACATCCTGACCATGACCATGAAGCAGACACAGAAGGTGTCGCTTAAGTATATTGAGTGAGTGGCCTTCTCTTAAGCTGTATCCATGTCAGTTAGGTCACCATTAGCTAGACCGTCGTATCAGCTGTTAGTAGGGGCTTTCAGTTCTGGAAGCGAGATTGGTTACCAAATTACCTGCTAGTCTCAAACTCACAGCTCACAAGAAGTGGTTTTTCATTCTGTTTTCATTCATATCGTCCTGAGTTTGACATTAAACTGCATCCAGAGACAGAGAGGGACAACTAATCCCGTTTTCCAGCCCCATTAACCGTAACCCTAACACTAGCCCTGTCTCCTAAAAGAAAGCAAACATTGTTTGCAATGCCAGAAGGTCAGCCTTACCAGCAGCTTGGAGAAGTTCAATCTGGATACAACAGATTGTGGGTCACTAGACCATAGATGCTATGACACTAGCTCACCGATTCCTCTAAGAAATGCAGCCTTGTCTGCCCTCAGAGCCCTCAGGTCAATCCTTGTCTCTTGTGCTCTTTTTTTTGTTGTGACTTGTGAGCCGGCCGTAACACCCGAGTTCCCAAAAGGCATATTCTTTTTGTAATTGCTACATAGCATCTTGTGATCAGCAAACACACACATTTCAGTACTTTAGATATCCATTCTGCTGATGTTTTATTCATATTTATGGGGGTCTTTATAGTGGTATTTATTGTGTGTGTGAATTATTGAACAATAATTACTTTTCCCATTAAAGACAGGTGTCTGTTGAGTTGTTTGGTGATCATTGTTAGTTATTATGATGCTTCTCCACACAGGAAGGAGTGGGGCTTTGCACTTTTCCTGCCCCCAGCGCTGCTGTCCAGCATGAAGGAGAAGAACATCAAAAAAGCCCTGACCCACATCCTGAAGACCAACCAGAATCTCGTACCTCCCGGCAAGAAAGTAGGATTTCTGTTCCTTTCTGTCCCTCTTTCTAAGTATGCCTGGGTTGTTTTTTGATTATACCATATGCAGCAATCCTATAAGCACCTTTATTTGTCCTTATGGCTACACATATACACCTCAATGTAACACCCAACAGATAAGTGCAACAGAAAGAGTATGTTAGCATGTGCGCTGAATGGATTTGCAAGTGAGAAGTATTGAAGTCCGAATGTTAGTGTCATTAATGCAGTCCGCAGATTTCACTCTGGATTTGTGTTTCTTCTGTGTCTCCTTGCAGCTAACTGCCTTGCAGGCGAAGGCACACTACCTGAAGTACCTCTGTGATCTGAGGCTATATGGGGGTCGAGTGTTCAAGTCAATACTGTTGGTAAATGCGTGTTTTTGTCTCATAGCAGACTCATTTGGGCCTTTAAACCCAAATTTAAACCCTTGTAGCTTTCGCTGTCTCTGAAGGACATATACATGGAGCCACATCAAAATAGAATAGAATAGAATAGAATAGAATAGAAAGATACTTTATTTATCCCCTAAGGGAAATTATTAAAATACCATCTAAAGGAATCAATGGCGCAGAGGCGACTTTGGTCTGAAAGTGGCTATCTGTCTGACAGCAGGGGGAGAGGCACACGGAAGTGACCCTGCTGGTGGGGCCACGCTACGGCATCAGTCACGTCATCAACACCAAGACCAACCTGGTGGCCCTGTTGGCCGACTTCAGCCACGTCCATCGCATCGAGATGTACACGGAGGACGAGAGCAGTGTCAGGGTGGAGCTGCACGTCCTGGATGTGAAGGTCAGACCGGGGCTTCAAGCTCAGACCACCTGACACACAAAGCTTTGCTCATTTTTTGGCAGGTGACTTATCATGAAGGAAAACTGCCAGTGTTGGTGTCCTGTGGCTTTATCTGCTTGAACGCAAGCATTGAGCTCACATTTCTTCCATCTATTCTTACTCCTTAAAATCTCTATATTAAGAGGCAGAAGATTGGGCAGTAAGCAGCACTAGCACTGGAACACCTCTAGCATTTTCTTCTCATGTGTCTATGTCCCCAAAGTGTGGTAAGACCTGAAACTTCCTTACTTTTGGGGACATTTTTTCAGGATCCATTTGGATAACCTCTGTGACTGCAATCAAAAAAGTAAAAATGCCAAAAGTCTTGTATTTTGTTCGGTTACTTGTGGTTAAGGTTTGGGCTGGGTAAGGGTTAAGGGTGTTATTGCTGGGATTAGGGTATGTTAAGGTTAGGGCTGGGTAGAGATTAGGGCTATTTCCATAGAAATGAATGGACGGTCTCCATTTAGATACTTATGGGGGTCTGTATGTGTGCGTGCATACGTTGGTTTCCATTGGGTACTCTCGTTTCTCCTCCAGTCCCAAAACATGCTTATAGCATAAGGTGTCTCTAAAGTGCCCATAGCGTGAAGGACGAGCATCTCTCCAGGATGGCCCCCTGCCTTTTATAGTGTGCTTCCTGGGATTTGCTGCAGGTTCACCGTCCCCATGTTTTGGAAAAGTGGGAGGTGGATAGAACATTACCATAGTAAAATAAAATGCCTGACGAGGTGTGTGCCACACAGCCTATCACCCTCTTCATGGAGTCCTGTGATGCAATGAACCTGGCCTGCCTAACTGCTGGATACTACAGGCTGCTGGTAGATTCTCGGCGCTCCATATTCAACATGGCCAACAAGAACAAGCCTGGAACTGTGGATGGCGGTAGGTACAGTATATTTACTCACAACCAGGTGGTACATGTCTGACTGCCTCAGTGTTTACATTACGATATTACTTCTGAGATATTACATTTTTATTCCGCTGTCGCAGACATAATGGTTAACTCATAATTGCGTTCACCACCTTCTTGTTTATTTATATTCTAGGCCAGGAACCAAGGGGCAAGTTTAGCTGCCAAGGTATCGAGTGCATGTACAGTACCTCCTTCAGTGGCAGTGAGGATCCTGGCGTTCAGTTATGCCAGAAGGATTCTCATGAGAAAGACAACTTTTCCATTTGTACGGGAAGTGAGAAGGAGGCCATCCCCCTTTACATCACGGAGGTACAGCAGTCCCAGCATGTCATGCAGGTAGGAGACAGAGCTGAGAGAGGGAACAGGAGTGCACACTCCCAAGCCTTTCTCTCCATGGCAAGAACAAAACCCCACGACTCTCCCAGAAGTGCCAAGGTATCTTTTATTTTTGGAGATGGTCCTTTAGATAGTATTAACCCCCAGAACCTTGGTTACCAGAGACTAATGGATGAAAGCCCAGAAATGTTAGATGAGCACGGCTCCATTTATCTGCCACACAATGAGGACTTTAAGCATTTGGATCCTTCTGGAGATGTAGAAGGATTTCAGTATGGCTCCCATACAGTCTACAGCAGCATCAATGATGCAAAAATCTTTGGTAACACGGGAGGCATTGAGGAGCCTCTGCTGCATGACATCTGCTACGCGGAAACCGAACCGGACGATGCAGAAGAAGAGGATGAGGCCAGCTGCGAGGAGGACAGTGAAGTCAGTGAGATGGGCAAGACCACCTTTCTCAAGTTCTCGGGCTCCAGTGACGACATCATCGATTTGACCTCTCTCCCTCCTCCAGAGGGCGACGACGAGGAGGACAATGATGTCCTCCTACATTCACTGAACCTAGCCATTGCCGCTCCTCCTCCTGGGTTCAGGGACAGTTCCGATGAAGAGGAACACCATGTCTCACAAGTCACAGAGGGAAAAGGCCCCGGGAAACTTGACGACATCCCAGTGTCTCTCATTGACACTGTCGCAACACCGGGCAATGGCAGCAGTGAAAAAGCCCTGGATGATGCTGTGGTCTCTACACTGCAGGCACTGGAAGCCCTTGCAGCATCCGAAGAGTCGTCCCACCCGCAGTCCAACAATAATACAGGTTACACTAATAGCATTTATTCATTATCGGCATGCAATTATTTACCAATTTATTTGTTTTGTTCCCATATACACTCCCATTGCTGCATGTTACTCATGTGCTTTATGTGCAATTCTTGCAATTTGCAATATTTGCGTTGTTTGCAGAAAATTATATATAACTAAGTAGGATTTTGCTCCATTTGATGAATTTATTTAAAACATTACGTACAATTGCGTACAATTTTTTGTGCTGTTATTTTTTTAAAACATTAAAATATTTGCAAAATGTTATCACAGTGGGATTTGTGAGTGGTTATGAATAAGCATTTTGTCTGTCTGTGGCATGCAGGTTTAGGCATATCCCGGGCCTTTAGTCCGGAGTCCTCTTCAGATTCTGGGAATGAGACAAACTCTTCTGAAATGACGGAGAGCTCTGAGCAGGCCGCAGCCCAGAAGCAGTCAGAAAGCAGCGTGCGCCTGTTTGTGGCGACCGCAGAGGGATACCAGCCTCTCCTGGTGGAAAAGACCGAGTTTCCCATCTCTCCTTCTCAGGGAGACCATTCCCTGAAGATGCCCCTTGGTATCTTGGTCCGTAAAGAAGGGGAGTCTACAGCTGTGCCTTCAAAACAGATCCTTCATTCTGAGAACATTGAAATGGAGCCAGAAACCATGGAGACTAAATCAGTCACAGATTACTTCAGCAAAATGCATGTGGGCTCTGTGACGCCATCCTGTAACAAACAGAAGGGGAAGCCTGGAGAAGTGGATCCCAGAATAGCCTTTGATACAAATACTACGGGAAAACGACAGGTGAGGACGGCTGACCCGGGGGGGGACGAGCACCTCCATGGTGGAAAATACAACACCTTCTCTGCCAGAGATGCCCATCGCATGAATCACTTTGATCTAGAGCGTACCTCATTCCGAGACAAAAGCCAAAGGTCACACCTGCTGAGTGAAACCAAGATGGCAGAAAATCCTACCATGGGATCTATGGGTGGTCGCCCACTGTTACGTGGGCGTCATGTTGGTCTGGCTGAGCTCCAAGAGGCAGAGCAGGAAGCAAATGGCAACAGGGTTCCAAGTAACGGGAAGGGGGAAGGTCTTATATCAGAAACCTTCCCCCAAGAAAAAGAGCAGAACAGCTCCCAACAAGTCAGTGCCCCCCTTGAAGACCAAATACAAACCAAGCAAGCTTCAGGAGAGCATGCTGTCGCTGGGCTGTGTGAGTACCACCTAGCCAAACGCATGTCATCCCTACAGAGTGAGGGTCACTTCTCCCTTCAGAGCTCCCAGTGCTCCTCTCTGGATGCCAGTGCCTCTACAGGGAGCAGCAATTGTGCGACTCCCATGGACTCCCCACTGTGCACCACGGATACAAAGCACATCAGCTACATGGGTGCAGAGGACAAAAGCCACAGCACCCCAAGTCATGGCCCTCAGGTCAAGGATCTCCACCCGAATGCCGATCCAGCAATGCTTCGGAAAATGCTGCCTAACCTACACACAGCCCCTGGCTCTGAATCTTTATTTGGGCCTTTGCGAGAAGGATGTCACCGGATTCCTAAGATCAAAGAAACCACAGGTATAGCTCAAAGGATTGATGTTCTCCATGATTTCAGTGTGAAGCAAGCATGCATTGAAAATAATTCACCGGATAGGAATGAAGCTTGCAGAAAGCTGAAGTGTTTAAACACACTGCCTGTGCGCCAAGGTGGCAAGCAGCAATGCTTGAATCTAGGCAATATAGCTAGTAAGGGGCATGCCAGTTATAATACTGCATGGATAGAAGTGATCAAAGGTAAGAGAGGTAATGGTGCAAGATGTCCCTGCATGCTGTCTTCTGTTGTACCTTTTGAGAACCCACATCTAGCAAATCCAGCTACACCAGCCTCCAGAGTACATAAAGATGCCAAAATGTTCCACTCAGCCACCTTGCCTGCTATGTTGAAGAGAAATCCAAATTTGCATGCTCAGCGATCTATGAAATGTTTTAATAAAAGGGAAAGCTCCTATTTTGACCCTGTAGGCAAGTTGGAACATTCTGTTGGTCTGTTTGAAAGGAATGCATGTGTGCCAATCGGCACGGTGCCAGCAAGGGCACATGACAGTCAGCCACATGGTGAGGAGGAGCCGCTCCGGGCTGATTGCAGGATGAAGCGTGTTGTCACGGGGGTACTTAACGATTCTCTCTGTTTCTCTACTACCCCTAGTGTAGCTTGCACAGAGACTGGGAAGGCCCAACGAGGGGACTCGTCATCAGCTCTTCACAAACAGGTGAAAGCATCTCCCTTGCTGCCATCTAGCATAAACGCAGAATTAAACATGCCAAAGCAGGAGTCCAAGAATACTGAGAAAAAGAAAGATCTTCCAACACCTCCCAGAAGCTTGTGCTCATGTGATCACTGCACTGGAGGTATTGGCCAGAGCCTGAGTCGGAGCTCCAGCAGCATTACCACTGGCTCCGGGAGCTTCGACAGCTCATTTGAGAAGAACAAAGCTGCAGCCAATAGCAGGTGCATACAGTCCCCCCAGTCCCCAAATTCCAAATTACAAAAGAGACCCCATGGGAAAAGATTGTGCAAGAGCTACTCCCACAGTTTTGTCAACTCCAACTCCACTTGTCAGTCATCTAGCGGAAAACAGAACTGGCGGGTTCCAGCAGCACCGAAGCCCGATGCCAAAACCTGGAAGTGTCATGGCCCCTTCAGCTACTGCTTCTTCAAGAGGTGCAACGCCGATGAGGACGATGCTGACAATCCAGATCAGCTGTTGAGTACTACAAGGACAGCAGATCATTTGTCCAGAGGCACTGCCCAATGGGACACTTGCAACATGGATACAGCAAATATGTGCTCTTTGGACCGCTTTAGTGAGCAGCTTCCTTTGGATGCCACACTGAGGGAAATGAGCTTCAGTTCAAAGCTAGTCCACATCGGTCACCTCAAGGGGAAGACTTACACCTTCTCTGATGGCTTTTTATCTGCACAGAGTGATGCCAAAGAGTTGATCACTCTGGTACGCTCGAGTGTGGGCAGGAAGTATGACATGCTGTACCACGTTCGCGGTGTCTATCAGTACTATCAGCTGCTTTCCAATGAGTCCAAAAAGCTGAGTAGTACCTGCAAGATGATGTCCCAAGCTCATCGAAGCACAGAGGAAATGCTCCGGGCAGTAACTTGTAGCTTCCAGGCGCTCTGCTGCTTTTCTGAAGCTTGCATGTACCTACTGAGTGAGATGAGCACCGAGACCCAACAGGAGCAGGTGGCGGCCAAAGCGGATGAAGTCATCACAAACTATATCTGCCTGCTAAAGGCTGCTGAGCTGGCGATAGGCGGCTCTGCCTGCGACCGCAGCATCCGAGTGCTGGCCCAGCGCTCTGCCACCATGTCCGCTATTGTGTATGCGCTAACACATTCAGTCAAAGCACTTCTTACACCCTAAACTTTTACCTTAATGTGATTTTGCTAAGCCATACATGAAACTGCGGGTCTCTATGACCCTCATAATACATGCTATTAAAATAATTTATTTGACCTGTATATATTTGTTTTATATGTAATAAAAATAATTATGAACACCAAACAAATATAAAGAGAAAGATATATCCCCAGTTAGAGAACAGGTTGTATGACGCAGAGTGTGTTTCATCATGCAATCTCTTGTATCTTGCATTACAATGCTTTTACTTGTTGCAATGTAAAATTACAGGTCACTGGGGTTTATTGAATATATTGTATTATATATTAATACATTGTATCTTTATTAAAAAAACAATGAACTTCAAAAATAAAGTGAAGATAAACCTTTTAGTAACAAAATATTACTGTTGTTGTTTTACGAAATTCTTATGTACAGTGGTCCTTCGTTAATCGCAGGAGTTACATTCTAAAAATAACCTGCAATAGGCGAAGTCCGCTAAGTAGTCAGCTTTATTTTTTACAATTATTATAGATGTTTTAAACCTCTCACTACACACTTTATGCACTTTTCTTAGCATCTTCCTCTGCCTTTGGGTGCTACCGCAGGTGCCTTTGACGGTGCAAAATGTTTCGTCGACATTATTGGGTTTGTTGGGGAGAAAACTTACAAACATACAGCACAGCACTTCAGAGTCACACTGCTAGCGATAGAAGATTTATGTAAATTTGACAAGCTGAACGCATTCTGTACTGTACAGGAGACACGGCACGGAAGAGATTGACAATGGTCTACAGCCAATCAGGACCCAGAACACAATGCGTTGTAAAAAAAAAAAAAGCATGCAAAATTGCACAAAAAATATCTGTGGAACTGTGAGGCCGCGAAAGGTGAACCGCATTATAGCGAGGGACCACTGTAATGCTGAATGTGAACCATTTATAGATTTGTAAGAGATTCTCAAGGCTGAAAGGTGAATACAGTCACATGAGGAGAGGAAGCATATTTACATGGGGG
>JAODKN010000037.1:24160672-24171885 GCA_026774425.1 Petrocephalus zakoni
TTATTATTATTATTATTATTATTATTATTGTACATTTAATTACACACACAGTTCTTACACAGAACCACTAACCTATGGATATAAGAAGAAGCAGAAAGCTTAGCAGAAGCAGCATGTTTAGGAGCCATTGTGGGGCTTAGATAAAACTCGAACCGCGAAGTGGCGAGGGACAATTCACTACTGTATATCAATATCATATCATATATGGTCATGCGTCATATATATAATATCATATCATATATACAATATTACACTGTTATAAGTCAAACTTTTATTATGTATAGTATTGTTTATTATAATAAACTTTTATATAATAAAATTATAATTTTTTCTCCCGCATGTATAACTTCAGAACCGGACGTGACAAAATATGTCTTCAGTTTTGACCTCAGCACACTGGATTTAGTGTAGGACACATGCATTACACGAAGTAGCAGACAGAAATTATTTTCTTGTGATCCAGTGTTATTATTCTGTTAACGCTGCATCTATGTCCAGCATCTCTGCATTGCCAGTCCTCCTCCCTGATTAGAAGACCTAATGTCTTCTCAGGCCGTACACAGTTCAAACTGTTCTTAACCTGTATTGTGTGAGTAGGTTAAGGTCGAGCAAATATAATAGTAGTAGTAGTAGTAGTAGTAGTAGTAGTAGTAGTAGTAGTAGCACTTTATTTGTCATCTCAGCCATATACATTAGAGCACACAGTGAGACGAAATGACGTCCTCCAGGACTAATGGTGCAACGAACAACACAGTAGGACAACATCACACTCAGACAGCCCTTCAGATTCACAATAGGATAAATGGGAGGGAGGAATAAATATCGGTATCCTATGAGTACTTATGGGTAAATATGGGAATATTAGCAAGCTTGAATATGCCAATGTAACATTGTGAGTTTGGGATGAGATGGGAAAGATGCTGCAGTGTTCAGGGATATCATCAATATCATCAGGCCTTTAAGCATTGCTAATGGGGTCTCATTCATGAAACATTCATAAATAAACTAACACATTTGTGCGCAGAAGGCGATTTTACTACCACATTCACAAGCCATGAGTAAAACCTCGATGTTTTCCTAATACCCTGCGTAGGTTTATAAATACCACTCGTTCGGAAATTGTCAACCGCGTGCACTTTCTCAGATCATTGCCATAATCCACACCCATCAACCCAAATATCTTACCATATAAGGATGTGCTGCTACACGTGCCCAGGATCTGCCAAAATGTCAAAAGTGAAAAAAGAAAGGGAAGAAAACCTTCAGAGAAGTAGAGATGAGGGCCCCAGAAGGGACATGAAGGGGAAAAAGTAGTGGTGGTTGAAAAAAGAAAAGGTTTCGCAGGATCTTGCCAAAGTCCACTTTTTCCAGCCTTTGATAGTTGTGTGCAAATGGCATCCATATATCATGCTTTTTATTATTTACACACGCACTACGCATGGTCCTGAGCATGTATAAGATCCATTTATTTTTCTGAACAGAAGGTCCTTACTAAAATATTGATAAATACTGGATTTTCCATCTAAGAATGCTTTACAAACAAATTAGTTCTGCTCATGTTTCATGAATGGGACCCACGGTGTTTTGAAGTTACACTAAAAGTGTAATGGAGATTTTGAATCTCTATTTGGCTTACTGCAATGTCTCCAGTTTTCCAGTACAGAATCTAGTCTAGGAGGTACCCCTACATTATGCCCTGTATTTCCTGGGATAGATTCCCGGACCTCCTGCAAGCCTGCCTGGGACCCTGTGGATGGAGAGATGAATAAGTGAAGAGAGGCATTCTGAGCTGTGCTTTTTCTCCTCAGACTTATGTCGTTAATCATCTGTTTTCTGGCCACAGAAAAGGCCATGCTTGGCTGTTTTTGTACAGGACACCGTTTTTGTAAATGTCTGAAAATTCAAGGAAAGCGGCCGTTTCGGAGATGCTGGAACCACCACACCTGGCACAAACCGTTACCCAGGTTGTCTGTATTAACAAGCTGCGTTGCAACGGTCCACTGAGAATCTGCTGTGCACCAGCAGGGGGCGATCAGCCACACACAGGCAGATGGCGACTGTGATTTCCTCACAGTTGACCATGGAAACTTAAGGGAAGTGTCTCCCCAGGGCAGCTTAAAACCTGTGCTTGGAAGAAAGTCAACAAGAGAGGAAAAGGATGAGCGGGTTGCTTGTGCTCTCTTTGGTAGTTTGCAAGCAAGTGAAAAATGATCTCTTGCCCTCCCAATAAACAGGTATTAGAGGATCTCTTAGCATGCTGGTAATGTAACAGGACAGTGTAGAGACTGGTTGAAGACATGGAATTTCCAGGTGGGTTCTGGTATAGCAGCATCAAACTTTTGGTGCTTCACTGAAAAATCCAATTGTACAAATCATCTCTTGGGATAAAACATTAGTTTAACAACTGAATGTGAATGTGTCAGTCTTCTGAAGAACCATTCTGGGCTTTGGATCTCCATCTCAACGCTCATCTGAATGGATGCCATATTAGGAAGTGATGTACTTTCTTTTTCCATCATATGTTCTTTATACATCAAGAAACTATTTTTAGCTGTGGCACAGTTTTTTGAACCACGAACAGTTAAAAAGATTATATGTAGATTTGTTTTTTATGTTTAACATCTGATGCATTATGTATATTGTACCATTTCCTCACTTCTGGTAATTCTCCATCTGGGACTTAACATAGAGCCTATTTATATATGCTGAGGGTGTTCTAATCCTGCGAAGGAGGTCAGTGGTAGGTCCTTGATGTTTTTCAGAAACAAATCAGTTTTTAAAATCAGCTGCGGTATTTGCAAGGCACACTAGAGCATGCTGTTCTGAAAGCAGATTAATGACGAATAGATGCAGGGATGATGTGTGAATGTGCCTGCTTGCGTGGGCTATATCCACGCGCCACCTTCCCCCAGCATGGCGATCAGGGTAAGTGGGTGGGGCCAAGACCTCTATATTGTGCACACGGGCAGTGAGTTTGATATTGGGGGGGATTTCTGGCTTGGGGATATCAAGCCAAATTAAATTTTAGGGGACACACACCCCCCAGCCTACCTGTCTCCTACAACCCCTGGTTATGCAAAGTAGCTGCAGTAAGATTAACGGCTACCTGATGGAGCTGCTGACCCTGATCAGCGCCTGTCCTACCTGTCACTCCCCCCCACAGCCCCCCTGTGCTTGCAAAGACAGGAACAGCAAGGTCACATGCCTGTCTTGGTTGTCACTCATGTTCTGGACTCAGTGTTGGGTGATCAATAAACTTTTGCAAGGAGGTTTAACAATGACACTGAATGCCACTGAGTGCGTGTGATGTTCTGTTGGTCAACATTTAGCACATGAGAAAACTCTATTTCCAGCTATACCTGAAGAAAAGCCCTCCTACTGCAAGGGGAAGCAGTACAGCCAGTGGTGTAGAATTTGGATATGAAGCACGTGAGTCCTGCTTAAGGCCCTTTCAGAGGCTTTGGGTAATTCCCTTGAGAAGAGTACAAGCTTGTGGATGCCCTGCAGATGCAAATGATTTTGATTCTGTGGACAAATCAAAACGTATTAAGAAGTACACCAAGCTAGCTTCTAATTTTAGCAATTAGAAAGGAAGGAAAATAATAATAATTATAATGGATTATATTTGTGCTTTGAAAGGCACTTGAGGATACCTTACAACATTCAGTAATAATCACATAATGCAATAAAAATCTGAATGTACACAGTAAAAACATAAAAATCCAGTAAAGCAATAGATAATAAATAATAAATTGGAAGTACATATAATCGTAGGGCATTTCGCTTGACCAAATAGGCCAGTTTGAAGATATGTGTCTTATGGTGGCATGTGAAGGTAGGCAGAGAGACATTACTATGGATACCTTGTGGTAGAGAGTTCAAGAAACAAGGGGCAGGGCGACTGAAAGCTTTTTATGGCGTGGTAGGCAGGAAGTACAGAGAGCTTAATGGAGGAGGATGATCTAAGAGTACGAGAGGGTGTGCAGATGTGAAGCTGAGAAATGCAGAGATTATGAAGTGTCTTGAAGGTGAGAAGTCGAATCTTCGAATCAATATGGTATTTAACAGGCTGTGAAGTTGCTGCAAGACAGGAGTAATATGTTTTATTGGAGGGGTTCTATTAATGATATGGGCAGCAGTATTCTGAACCAGTTGATGTCTATGAAGAAGTTTGTGAAGGAGGCCGAAGAGGATAGAATCACAGTAATCAATGCGAGAGATAACTAAGACATGTACAGTACAAGAATGGAAGTGCTATGACCTGGAAGAGACTGACGTAAACCATTGATATTACGTAGGTGAAAATATGCAGGCTGTGTGATGTTATTGATGTGTGCTTTGAAGAGCAGAGAGCTATCAAGGATGATGGCATAAATTAGAACCTGGCGGGAGGGACAGACTATGGCATTGTCAATAGTAAGAGCAAAGCTGTCAGGTTTTGCCAGAGTAGTTTTAGTGCAAGTGAGCATAACCTCTGTTTTTCCACTGTTAAGCTTGAGAAAGTTAAAGGATAGCCATGTTTTAATTTCACATAGACAGTCAGGGGGAGAAGAGGTTCGGTGGGCATGTAGAGCTGGGTGTCATCAGCATAACAGTGCAGCTGTATACCGGATTTCCTGAAGGTGTGACCATGAGGCAAACGATAAAAAATAAATAGAAGGGCCTGAAACGGAGCCTTGAGGAACTTGGGGAATGGGGAATTTTCGAAACTAACAAACTGTGTAAGACCAGAGAGATACAATTTAAATCAGATAAGAGCAGTACCAGTGATGCCAATGGATACTAACCTCCTCTAGGAGGATATTGTGGGAGATTCAATCAAAGACTGAGCTCAGATAAAGTATCAAAGTATTGTTAGCAGCCCCACATTAGCTGCCAACAGCAGGTCATTGGTTATATTGACCAAGGCTCTCTCTGTTCTATGAAAAGGACGAAACCCAGACTGAAACTCTTCAAACAAATGATTGTCGGTGAGAGGAAGGTGAGGGTGAATCTGGGCTGCAACAGTTTTCCCAAATATTTTTGAGAGAAAAGGAAGATTCGAAATAGGATTTTAATTAATCAGATTATTAGCTTAGTCACTGCAGACCAGAAATATGGGAAGTAAGTATAATGTCAGTCATTATAAAGGACAGAGGATAGGCCTTTACCAGATGTGTGGGAATGGGATCTAACTGGCAAGTAGAAGATTTAGATTTTTGTCCAGAGATTTCAGACACAGTTGGGAGTTTGAGGAGGACGATCATAGCAAGGCAGATAATGTGAGCTGTGAGCTATAATACTAGAGGAGATCCATTGCTGTGGATGTTTTCAATTTTACCATCATAGAAGGCCATGAAAGTGTTACATTGAGAAGAGCAGGACATAGGAAGTGGAAGACTATGAGGTGGCCAAAGGATGCTATCTACACTGGAAAACAAAGCTCTTGTGTTCCCTTTGCTGGACTTAATAAAATTTGCATCATAAGCAGTATTTCCTATGGAGAGAGCATCCATATAATAGCATATGTGTCCTTTGTACATGTTTTTATTAACATCCAGACCAGATTTTGCAAATAAGTGATCTAGATGATGGCCTAAAGTTGACGTAATTCTGGAGTGTACCAGGAAGTAGAGTGTGTAAAGGTTGAAATTTAAATTCAGGTTTTTAAAGGAGCAAAAACATCTAAGATGCTCTGTAGTCCAACATTGTAATGAGTTCATCCTGGGTAGTTAAGTTCTCTATATTGGGGATATTATCAATTCCATTGGAGAGAGCAGATAAATCCATATTCTTAATATTACGAAATGTACAAGGGGGGTTGGTTCCTATACGGTTACGTTAACATTAAAAGACACCAGCTTGTGGTCAGATATGGGTAAGTCAAATTGCATACAATTAAAATGAATTACACCAGAACAGCAGATGAGATTAAGAATATGACCTTTAGAGTGAGCAGGAAAAGCCACGAATTGCTGTAAACCAGTACTGTCAAGGCATGATGATCCCTCGCTGAAGTACTATTGACATTATCCATAAATTAAAATCACCCAGCAGAATAACATTAGAAGACATATAGCATAGGGAAGCTGCAAAGACAGAAAAATCATTTAGATAATTACTGTTAGACTTAGGGGTCGATAAACAACTGCACATATAGTAGGAACTAGGCGATTGATTGGTATGGCAATGGAGTCGAAGGAAGCAAACTGCGGTTTTAGAAGATACTATATCCAGTTGTGCTAAGGTTAATGTGTCAATGAAAAAAGTGAACAGTGCAACAGTGCAGGTGTGGTAAGGGGTACCAGAGGACAATGGGCATCAGGGTGTGAGGTGCAAGTCCAGGTTCAGAAACCTTATGGCCTGGTGGGTAGAAACTCCTTCTGAGTCTCTCAGTCATGGCCATGATGTTCCTGAGTCTCTTTCCTGATTTCAGGAGCTGAAATAGGCTGTTGTTGGAGTGTGATGTGTTCTTGGTGATCCTGTAGGCCCAGCTCCTACATCTCTCGATGTAAATGTCCTGGAGAGATGGAAGGGCTGACCTGCAGCAACATTCTGCTGTGTGGATCACTCTCTGGAGGGCATTGCGGTCCTGAACACAGCAATTCCCAAACCAGGATGTGATGCTCTGAGTCAGGATGCTCTCCACAGCGCCCGAGTAGAAAGTCCGTAGGATCGTTGGTGAGACCTTGAACTTCCTCAGTTGTCGCAGGTGATACAGGCGTTGCTTAGCGCTTTTGGTCAGGACTTGGGTGTGAGCCGTCCACGTCAAGTCATCAGAAATGTGAACGCCCAGACATTTAAAGGTCTTCACCCTCTCCACAGGAGATCTGTCGATGATGAGAGGTGTGTAGGCCCTCTGCTGCCTTCTGCTGAAGTCCACCACCAGCTCCTTAGTCTTGCCAACATTCAGTTGGAGACTGTTGTCATGACAACACACTGCTAGGTTCTCCACCTCAGTCATGTAGGCCGACTCATCGTTGTTGGTGATGAGCCCCAGCAAACTTAACAATGGTGTTGGAGATGTGAGTGGCCTTGCAGTCATGAGTGTAGAGTGCGTACAGTAGTGGGCTGAGTAATGGGCTGAGTACGCACCCTTGTGGAGATCCTGTGTTGGTGGTGATGCTATTGGAGACACAGCTCCCAACTCTCACCACCTGTGCCCTACTGGTGAGAAAGTCCAGCACCCACGCACACAGTCGGTTGTTTACTCCTAGGCTCCTCAGTTTAGTGAACAGTCTGCTGGGCACTATTGTGTCAAATGCTGAACTATAATCAACGAACAGCAATTGCACATAGTTGCCCAGTTTCTTGTCCACGTGGCTAAGGGTCGTGTCTGTTGATCGAAGTCCCACTGAGACCCACAATGTATATTTTCCTGGTGAACATGACAAAGGACCTCCAGGTAAGAGTATAGTACTGGTGGAAGCTCAGGAGGGTGGTGTCGAAGTCGATAAAGATCCACTGCCGTGTATCGGAATATCAATGTCACTGATGAGTTCTCACCAAAACTAAGCAAACAAAATAAGTTACCGTATATTTGACTAGAAGAATGTTTAGCAGCAGCAGCCACAGAGGTACATGCGTTCACTCACCTGGAAGTTTCAAGCTTAATTCTGTGTACCAGGTAATTCCATTTTATCTCTGACTATAGAGTCATTCTTCTATCTGTCAAGCCGGTGGCAAATCATATCTTTACTGTATCAAGGACCTTCATTCATCCAGGTGAGCTCCTTCACACCGCATTGCTGTCCCAGAACGATTGGGTTATGAGTACTAATACAAGCGAAAATGAAGGTCAGTACAATTCAAATTAGTGTGGATGCTGTCATGAAAACAAGGCAGAGTTAAGGAGATCAAACTTCATTACCACTGATCAAACAGCACAGTCCAAACTGCACACATCCACACTGGCAGGTATTCTGCCTGGCAGACCTTTCCTTGTCAGCTGGAAAGCCTCCACTGTAAGTGTACTGAGGCACAGAAGCAACTGTGCAGGACAGAAAAAGAATTAGAATCCCAGAATGCCATGAATGAGTAGGTAGAACCTCAAGACTTAGCTAGAAGGATTGAGTACTGGTGTGGGTGATTATCCATTCTAGCTGGAGGTGAGCATGGCCACAAGGACAGACCATAGCAGCACTAAGTAACTAGGAGACTGGCTCCTAGATTGAATGTCAGAGAAGCTAAAGAATGGTAGGCATGAAAACTCGCACTTAAATAATGGCACATGGTGATCCGTGGAGTGGGCCTGGGGGGGGTGGGTAGCCCTCCGCCTCCTCCGCTACTTGGAATTATGGGACAGGAGCAGCAGGTCATGCTGCAGAAACACAAAAAAAGGAATCAGTTTTCATTTTCTCACTGCCTTTATTAAATGTAGTATGACAAAGTAATACTGAAACTGTCACAGCCGGCGTAGCGTCTCAACTGAGCAATGAAGTTTGGACAGATGACTGTTGAAACTCTTTCATAACCCAACCAAAGCTAAAGAAAAGATACGAAACTCCATATCCAAATTAAACAGCAATTACAAATACATTCAGTATTAATACTGATGAATACAAAATGCAGTGCTTTCAAAGCCCCTAAAACAAGGGTAGGTCATAATTCGGTAACAAGCCAGGCCAGCTCCTGGCATTCAAACTGAAAAAAGAGCAGACCGAAACAAGTATTACATCTCAAAAAAATCCCGATGGTTCTAATATATATGACTCATTAATAATACTTTTAGAAACTATTATGAATCACAAGTTGCACAGCCTGAAATCAGATGCAGACAAGGAAAGTCTCAATGGTCCTGTCACTTTGAGCGAGGTCTTGGGAGCTCTACCATCTATGCCATCTAATAAGTCACCTGGCCCAGATGGGTAGTTTTATAAGGTACTCTGGCCTTAACTCCATCCAGTCCTCATGTCTGGACTCCAGGACTTATGAACTTCTGGCTTGGTACCTGATACGTTGAATAATGCCTCAGTACACCTGCTTCTTAAGAAGGGAAAGGACCCCCAACATTGCTCCTTGTACCAACTTATTAGTCTAATCAACACTGATTGCAAAATTATAGGTAAGGTTCTTTCTCACCAGAGAGAGGTGGTCTTGCCTAAAATAATCAGACCAGACAAGTTTTGTGAAGATGTGTTGTGGTGCAGATAACATTTATCCCTGTATTAGTATTCCCACTGTCCTGGAGCTTATTACTCAATATAGGATCATTTCTCGTTATAAGATCAACTGTCGAAGTCCATGGCGTTGCCTCTTAATTTTTCGTCCACCTCTCCCTGCTAGCAACTTCTGCAATTCAGCTGACCACTTTATGGCTTTAATTAGTTGGCTATGTATCTGACACCATATCTTGATGACCTTTTTGATAAAAACTATGGGCCTCTTGTAAACAAAATTAGGATGGATCTGTCTTCCTGTCTCTTTTTTGGCAGGATAAATGTAGTGACAATGAACATACTCCCAAAAATAATGTTTTTCAATCATTACCATGTTATTTACCTAGCACTTTCTTAAATAATTAAGTAAATAGAAGGTTATTTGGAATAATAAAAGACCTCACATTAAATTTTCCACTCTAACTAACCCTAAGAAAAATGGCAGATCAGGAGACCTGAACCTCCAGTTTACAGTTCCTCCTGGCATGGTGGCAGACCCATGGATTAATATAGAATCCATGTCCTGCCCTCCAATATCAATACAATTTCTGCATTTAAAGACTATCCAGGACATTTCAGAATACTTTGTTGTAATGGATAAACGTGTGTGTAATGAATGCATGAGCATGGAAGGATATTAAGGCACAGCGCAAGGTCCCTCTCTCTCACCATCAACTGTGTTTAACCCGGACCTTCCTCCCCAACTTGATAACACTGTCTGACTACATATCCAATCTCTCAAATTTGCTCTCTGTTTTCTGATGGTGTTTTGATGTCATTCTCTGAACTTCAGCATAGCCTACCAAGGTCCGACTTTTGAAACATACGTTAGGAGTGAGTATGTGGATAGCCTTTGGAGCAGTCAGACAGTTGGAGTACTTTATTTTGATAGAGCCAGCTAGGAAGAAAGGCCATTCTGAAGATCGGATGAATTAATTCAAAATGTTTCCTAACAAGGTTAATAATATTTAGAGTAAAGATTATTTCACATATATATCCTGTAACATCATTTACCAGTGGTTTCATTCCATCAATTTACTGTTTTCTATTTTTTTATGTACAGTATTAAATTAATTTTTAGCTCTTGAACGAAAAAGTGCACTGGCCTTTGCAACCTTGCTGGATCCTAACTAGAAGACCTTTGGTTTCCATAATTACATACAGGGAAAGGAAGCTGTCAGGAGATTAACACCAGAGTGCACAGCATCAATCACTGATACTATGCAGGACAGAGCAAATTCAGAGCATCCATCCACTCAGGCAAATACACAGTCTACTCATCAACACCCCCAAACTGGAAAGGCTAAGTTTAACTTTAGCAGTTATACCATGTTGTGGTTGTGTCCACAACATATTGAAAGTGCAAAGCTTTAATTTATTATGATTACTGTTGGTTTAATTTCAGCGCTAACTCTGTGCCAGGTACTTGATCATGAGGCCAACACAGCAGGGAAATACACAAATGCATCATGAGATACTCCTATAGACGTGCAGCGGGACATGTCCAGTTCCCCTCTGGAGAGCTCTGAAGATCCCCTGGTCTACTGCTCTGCCATGAACACTGCTTTCCCTCGTTTATTTCACTTGGCAAAATACACTCAGTGACGGAAAAAGTTAAGCACCCAGACGGAATGGTGGAAATGAAATGTATCACAATGATTACAATATCAGATCAAACGGACAACAGAGCTGGCAGTATGGGCACACTGCTGGTCCCATGTCAATAGGGTGTGGCACCCCAAGGGGCCAGGGTACATGTTATACAGCCATGGTATCCTCTCCTGCGGCAAGTCAGCTCACAATTGTTGCAACTGGCCCTCGAAAGCCTGCAGATCCTGCATGTTCGACTGGAGGAAGATCAGGGGACCTGGCTGGCCCCGGGGCGCACGTAGGCAGTCCATAGACACACGTGCTGTGTGTGGACAGGCATTGTGTTGTTGAAAGATTGTACTAGGGTGCTGTCTCAGGAGGGGTAAGACATGCGGACCGCTGCTCCTCTGCATTGAGAGGAGTCAGATGAGGTGGCTCGGGCATCTGGTCAGGATGCCTCCTGGACGCCTCCCTGGTGGGGTGTTC
>JAODKN010000037.1:24171985-24200784 GCA_026774425.1 Petrocephalus zakoni
CCACGCACCCTCCAGGACCCTGCCGAGAGTATAGAGCTGGTTCACTGTTCCACGGCCAGGGCGAAAACCACATTGCTCCTCCTGAATCCGAGGTTCGGAGGAAATTAAATCTGCTTAGTCATACTCTGACACTACAAAGTAACTTCTTTTCAGTTAACTATTTGCTTGTTTTGTATTCTATTTTTGTTTTATTACATATTTTTAATGTGTATAACTTTTAAATGTGATTTTAATGCCTTGCATCTGAATTGTGCTATATAAATAAACTTGCCTTGCCTTCCTTAGAATAAATTTATTTAATTGAAAGGTTGGATTTTCTAATTGTTTTCAGTGTGAGATGAAGCTACTCCACCAAAAGGTGGATTTTATCTAACTTGTTTTACAAATCTTTACATGGAGTGCCAATAATTGTGGAGGGCACCATTTACACGATACAAGGAATCAGTGTAAATTATGATGAGATGGAAAGTGAACAACACAAGAACGACAGTGACATATGCTGTCCAATCAGGCATGAGAAAGGAGAGATAGGGGCAGATCATGACAGTACCCCGCCAGGTACAGGAGGTACTGGCCATGATCGGAACAGAACACACAGTACATAGAACCAGGGAAGCAGAACACTGGAGAGGACCAGGTACATGGGACTGGGGCCCAGGGAAACAGGACACGAGACATTCATGAGACCAGGGGAACAGAGAAGAGGAGGGTAGGGTCTGGAATTCATAGACTCATAGACGGAAAACCCAACACCAGGGCAGGGTTGGCAGACAGAGGAACACAGAGGACAGGATGAGGACACCGGAACAGAGAGTCAAGAACAAAAGCAGGGAGTGGGACACGGAGTGCAGTGTGACAGCTGGGTAATTTAGATTGCCGAGGGTCAGGCAGGACAGGAGCGAGACACTCAGGCAAGGCGGCTGTGGAGACTGGCAGGATAGGTGCAGGTAAGGTTTATAGCTGCGGTAAGGTTTGTGACAGGTGAGGCACTGACTCTTTCAGAAGAAAAAAAATAAGGAGTGATACAGTAAACTTGATTTTCTGATATTTAGCCAGCATATTGGCAATAATAATCCCGTGGGCTCATGCACGCCCCCTGCAGTGAGGCAGAGATACTGGCTGCCTCACCTCTTGGTTTTTCGGTGCAGTTTTATATCAGATCAGCAAGACTAAATTTGTAATACACGTACATGAAATACACAAGCTGTTCTATGGAAAGTGATGATGTATAATATAGGTGTGTACAAACATGACACTGGTGACATAGAGAGATGAAGGCAGATGCTTAACATTGGCAAAGCGGCTGGCAGGACAAGTGCAGGAGACTCCGCCAGATTAGTTGGTGGGACAGGTGGCGCAGACTCGGGCATTTGGGTGAAGTGGCTGCGGAACAAGTGCTGGAGACTCGGGTGAAGCGGCTGGTAGCACAGACACTGGAGAATTAGACTAAGCAGCTGGCGGAACAGGTGCTGAAGACCCAGGCAAAGCGGCTGGTGGAGCAAGCTCTAGAGACTCAGGAGAAGTGACCTCCTCAGGACCTGGCATTTGCGCTGTGGATGTTGCAGAAGCAGCCTCCTTGGGATCTGGAAGTTGCACTGTGGATCCTGTGGCACTGGTCTCTTAGGGGCCTGGAGAGGTGACTGCTGGAGTGAGTGCTGGATAGGTGAGCAATGGTACAAGTCCTGGGGAGGAGACTAGAGCCACTGGCATGCAAAACAGAAACCTACAAATGACCAGCGTGATGCACAAGACACAAGCAAGAATATATACACACAGCTAGTGGGGCTACACAAGGAGCAGCTATGTATGATGGCAACGGACCTGCTGGGAAGTGACCGACACAAGCAGGACACATAATGGCCAGCAGCGACATCTACTGGCCAAGCAGGAGCAAGACAAGGTAGATGGCAGAAGATCATAAGAACATAATGATTTTTTAACGAATTTACAAACGAGAGGAGGCCATTTTGCCCATCAAGCTCGTTTGGGGAGAACTCCACTAGTAGCTCAGAGATGTTAAAATCTTGTCCAGCTCTTCTTTAAAGGAACCCAAGAACATTCCATACTCTAACTACACACCGTATAAAGAAGTTCTCTGGAGTTTTATAAACTCCAGTTTGAAATATTCTCCTGCTAATTTCCAACTATGGCCATGAGTTCTCTTATTTGAACTAATATTGAAGTAACTATGTAACTGGACAGCATCCAGACCTGTTAGAATCTTATATACCTGGATCCATGAAGTACTTGTGTCTTATATTCCTGTTCGCTACAGTACATGGATTACCTTGCACTTCATCTGCCAGGTATCAGCCCAGTCACTAATTAAATCAAGTTCCCGCTGTAGCCTCTGTGCCCCTGTTACAGTATCCGCTACACCACCCACCTTGGCGTCGTCTACAAATTTGACCAATTCACTGTATTTATTGGTGTTAATATTGTTTATTTAAACTAGGAATAATAGTAGCAGGATTCTTCTGACATTTCCCCAATCTTGGATGTGTGAGACAGCAGTACTACTCAGTGAGCCTTCATACCCCTTAGATAAAATATTTCTGTAAATTTCTTAATCATGTGACATAACCTGTGGTTTGTAAAGCTGTTCTACAATGAGGAAGTTGAGCTATATATAAACTCCTTACACTTGAATGTCCCTCAGGTTTCATTTTCATACTGAAAGTTCTACTAACAACGTAAAATCATCTTTAGGTGGAGTCGCATATAACGGTGAGTATTTTTTTGTAAAGTGGTGTAAAATCTGAAATGTATAATGAAAATAATGCTCTATAATAATTTTTTTGCATTTTTAGATAGCTGTTTATATTTTTATATAAATATTTACATAAAATAATAAATAAATATTTATACCTCTGTTTATATATCTATTTATATCTCTCTAATGTGATTTGGGCAGAACATCTGTTTACTGTGAAATAGCAGTTGGATTTTGATTTTTGCTATCAGATCAATTGTTTTAATTTTTGTTTTAAACATTTTTTTTATTTCCCAAATGAGTACTGATATGATGATTTTTTTTACTTTAATGAATGCTTGCAAAGTTATAACAATATGTATATGCAGATCTTCTGTAGAATAACCACAGTAGACTCAAATCTTACTCAGCTATTGATGTTGTGAAAATTAACAGCCAGAAAATGTTGCCGTTAAATGTAATATGGAGTGGATGAATTCAGGAAATGCTCTGTCATGATTTGTATAACTGATAGTAATTTCATTGCAGATGATGGATTGTGTGCCTCATTGTGGGGGAATTTCAGTCCTCATCCTCTTTTGTTACTATTTATTGGCCTCTGCTAGTTGGTACCCCAAAAGCCTTCCGTGTGACGTCAGCCAGAAACCAAACAGGAGCACAGTCACCGTGGACTGCACAAAGCGAGGGCTAACAGACGTTCCAAAACATATCCCAAGGAACACAACCAACCTTACTCTGACGATTAATCACATCTCTCACATCCAGGAGAGCACTTTCCAGGGGCTGGAGAACCTCACAGAGATTGACATGCGCTGCAACTGTGTCCCTATGAAAGTCGGCCCCAAGGACCGTGTGTGTTCCCAGAGTGTCACCATCAAGAATGGGAGCTTTTGGCAGCTGACAAATCTCAAGTCACTCTATCTGGATGGGAACCAGCTCTCTAGTATACCCACAGGCCTTCCTCACAGTCTGACTTTACTTAGTCTTGAGGTAAATAACATCTATTCTATTATCAGGGAGAACCTCTCAGAATTGACCAACATAGAAGTTCTCTATTTCGGCCAGAATTGTTACTATCGTAACCCATGTAACACCTCATACTACATTGAAGAGAATGCTTTCCTCCAGCTCAGGAATTTAACTTTGCTGTCTCTTAAATCCAATAACCTGTCTCATATCCCACACAGATTACCTTCAAGTCTAAAACAGTTGTATCTGTATAATAATAATATCAAAAGTGTAACTTGGGAGGATTTTCAAAATCTCACCAACCTGGAGGTCCTTGATCTAAGTGGGAACTGCCCTCGTTGTTACAACGCGCCTTTCCCCTGTGTTCCGTGTCCTGACTACGCTCCTCTCGGCATTGATGAAAATGCCTTTCAAAGTTTAAAGAAACTGAAGATACTACGTCTTCACAGTAATTCTCTACAATCAGTGCTGCCACAATGGTTTCAAGGCATAGAGAGCCTACAAGAACTGGACTTATCAAGCAATTTTTTGGCAAAACATATAACAGATGCCACCTTTCCTTCATATTTGCCAAAGCTTGAAGAACTGGACCTTTCCTTTAACTATGAGCTACAGAAATATCCAAATTCCCTTATCCTCAGCCAGTCATTTTCAAATTTAACATCGCTCAGAACACTCAGGATCAGAGGCTTTGTTTTCCAGGAACTAAGAAGAGAAGATATCTATCCATTAATCCATCTCAAAAATCTTGAAATTATTGACCTTGGAACCAACTTTATTAAAACAGCCAATCTCAGCATTTTAAAAGAACTAAGACGTTTTAAAATAATTAACCTCTCTGACAACAAAATATCCACCCCATCATCTCCCTCTGAAGGAGCTGTCTTTGCACCCTCAAGAGCTCCATCTTTATCTGCATCTCCAATGGCAGCTTCAGCCCTCTATTACAATGGAGAAGTGAGAGAAATGCACTATTTTAGGTATGACGAATATGCACGCAGCTGCAGAGATAAAGACAAAGAAGCTGGCTCTTTGAATTCATTTACCAAAAAGCAATGCAGTAAATTTGGAAAAACACTTGATATCAGTCGCAACAACATCTTCTTTCTTGACCCTGAATTCCTAAACCTCATGGAGCTCAGGTGCCTTAATCTCTCAGGAAATGCTATGAGCCAGAGTTTAAATGGCTCTGAATTTACCCATCTGACTAATTTACGGTATCTAGACTTTTCATACAATCGCTTGGATTTGCTGTACTCTACAGCATTCCAAGAACTGAAAAACTTAACTGTATTAGACATTAGCTACAATAATCATTACTTTGACTCTGAAGGTGTCACACACATGTTAAATTTCACAGGACATTTACCAAAGCTAAAAATATTGTTAATGAACCACAATAAAATTTCCACTTCGACAAACACTGAAATGGTGAGCTATTCTATTGAGCGACTTGAATTTAAGGGCAACCGACTGGATATGTTATGGAGAGATGGAGACACAAGATATGTAAATTACTTTAAAAAATTAAAGAAATTGAACAGTCTGGACATCTCCCAAAATAATTTAAATTTCATCCCTCCTCTTGTTTTTCAAAGTTTGCCAAAATCTCTCTCTGAGTTCTACCTGAAAAACAACAGGCTGAACACGTTCGAATGGGAGATGCTTAAGTTTCTTAAAACCCTGGAAGTATTAGATCTCAGTGGGAACTTGTTGGCGGATGTTCCTAATGAACTTTCCAACTGCACCCAAAGCATCCAAAAACTAATCCTACAACGGAATAAAATATCAGCCCTAACTCCACACTTCCTGAAGGATGCATTTAGTCTGAAATATCTGGATCTCAGTTTCAATCAAATCCAATATATTGAGCAAACCAGCTTCCCAGAAAATGTTGCCAATAACCTGCAAACTTTGCTCCTACATGGAAACAAGTTCATGTGCACTTGCAGTGCAATTTGGTTTGTTTTGTGGCTTAACCGTACAACAGTGAATATCCCAAGACTGGCAACAGATGTCAAATGTGCAGCTCCAAGTGCTCAAGTAGGCCAAAGTGTCATTTTCCTGGACCTGGAGACCTGTCAGCACAACTCTCTTTCCATCACTCTCTACATTTTACAAACCTCTCTGATCCTCGTCATTCTCACAATCTCCATCTCTAGCCAACTCTTCCTCTGGGATGTGTGGTACATATACCACTTCTGCATAGCCAAGCTAAAGCGCTATAAGCCCCTGTCTTCTGAAAGCATGATCTACGATGCCTTTATAGTGTACAATGTGAAGGATTCAGCCATGTCTGACTGGGTGTTGAATGAGTTGCGGGTCCACCTGGAGGAACGAGGAGATCCTGGTCTACACCTGTGCTTAGAGGAGAGAGACTGGATACCAGGATGCCCTCTGATTGACAGTCTCTCCCAGAGCATCCAGCAGAGTAAAAAGACAGTGTTTGTCCTAAACAAAAAGTTTTTACGAAGTGGAAACTTCAAAACTGCTTTCTACTTAGCACATCAACGCTTGATGGATGAAAAGGCTGATGTCATCATTCTGATTTTCCTGGAGAACCCTCCATGGCAATCCAAGTACCTGAGGCTGCGCAAGAGACTTTACAGGAAGTCTGTGCTGGAGTGGCCTAAGAACCCGCAAGCCCAGCAGTACTTCTGGTTTTGCCTTAGGAGTGCAATGGCCACAGAGAGTCGCCAGCAATACAGCAAATTATTCCAGGAGACCCTTTAGATGCAGCTGCTAATGACATTCATGTATGTATGTATGTATGTATGTATCCAACCTATATGACAGGACCTGAATTAACAGAAGGCTGAATTCCAGTCAGTCGTACATTTAGTCATGAATTCAGGAAGCGTGTGTGGTCTTGGAGAAGACTTCTATTAAAAATAATCATCATGCTTTATGCAAATAAAATGGATGCTCAGCAAAAGAACTGGATCCTGAATGCATCACATTGTATTATGCTGAACAAATGTTTATGAACACTGAGCTAATAGTAATGAAAGTAATAACATTTAATGACTGGTAATTTGACACTGTACACAAAGGCAGCAGTGAGGGATTCGTGTCGGTACATTGTATGTATTTAGTATCATTTCTGTATTTGATTCTAAGCCCAACTAATGTGGTTTCAGGTTTGGTGCTCTGAGTTTGATTCTCGAAATAGAATCAATAGAATAGGTTACAAGAAGTAAGTTTGCGAGCACTGTGTTTGATTATAGTCCCAGCTCTCAGCTCTCTATGTCTGAAATTTTAGGGATTGGTTCTAGGCACAGTTTTGTCTGTGCAATGTTTGTATTTCATTCCTGAACCTCCCATTGAGTCATCCGAAAAAAGCCATTAAATTATGTCAAGCATCCATGACTGTTCAGATGCACCATAAACTCCCTTGCAATGCGTGGGCTAGCACCTTGTCATTGCTGTAGCCTACTCCATGTCAGAATACAGGTCACTGTGGCTTGACTGAACAAGCATTTACTTACAGAAGACCAAAATAAGGACCGCGCAGGCGTCCAGCACGCTGCTAATATTCCATGATAGCCTTTCTTTACCATATGAAGCATAGCCCAGCAAACAAGCCTCTGGCAGGGCCTCACACACCTGGTGTTTAAAAACATTTCATAGAAGCAGCTGTAAGTTTCTCATCAGCCAATTGCGTGAATAGAGATTTATAGATATGACATAACAATGGTGGAGCCTTGTTGGAGGGCCAGATATCTGCATATATATCTGGGAAATAGGCATGGTAGATAGGAATCTGCTAGACATTTACATATAACATACAATTTATTAAATAAATGAGTTAGAAGTTTTTAAGATGCTGTTCTCTTTGTATTGTCTCATGTCATTGTAAATGAATTATTGATGTTTTTATATTATACATTGCTGCTTTTCTGGAATGGTAAGTCCTCCGTCTTCTCATTTATTTTTAAACTGTAACTTTAACAGAGCTTAGTGAGTGCCAAGTTGCTAAACCCAAAAAGGGGAAGTGAATCATCAAAACTTAACCAAACCCATAAAATGCGGCCCTGGGACAAAAGAAACTGCAAATAAATGCTTATAAAAGTGCATCGAATTTAGCACAAAGGAGTCTATAGAATATCTGCATTCCAGTTTTATAAGCGATTAGTGAACAGCATATTTTGAATGGTGAGGTGTGGGGGACACCTTTGTCTGAACATAACACTGTTTCATTAGGAACAGTAGTTGATTTGCATGAATATCAAAAAGCAAATAACCATATTCCCACGGTCAATAAATGTGTGCAAAATTTCTTGTGCAAAAATGTGTGCAACAATGCAGAGAATGAATATTTCCTCCCCATAAAAACATCACCTCAAAGGGTTAAGAGTCAATATAGAAATAACGAAAAGCAGAAGTTAGCTACTGCCATGTAAGAATCTGCAGACACATGAAGTCGCTTTGGTTTATATGCTTTCTATGTGCTTTAAAGGACGGCATCCAGTATCATTAAAATGGTAAGCACTGTTTTCCGACTATCTCTATTAACAGGTTAGGTCTTTTTGATAAATTGTTATGAACTTCATTGTTTACTTCAGTTGATCTATAATAGCATAGGTGTCAACAGGTAATGCAAATGAAAATATGCATTTTTCTCACATGATATGCATTACATGGTTGTTTCAAAATTAGATTTTTGTCGCATTGCTATAATTTAAATTTGTTTTTCAATAAAAGTCTCTAGGTGAGAAATTACGTTTTCAACTGGATTCCTGTAGAGAAACACATTTACCAAATTAAAATGTGAATGCAAATATATTGCTAATATATTTTGAATATTAGCAGCTGCAATCTTTTTTATTTGCTTATGAAAGCAAAGAAAAGCTCAGATAGCGCTCGTTAGTACTTAGGCGGAGGACAGTTATTCTGCTATGGATATGAAGCTCTTAGTATAAAAGGAGTTATTTTTTTCTGGATGATCCATCATAGTCCATCAGTTCAAATGGGGAATCTATGGAATTTTTCCAGATTCAGCCTTTTAGTACTGTCTAGTTGTATATCCCAGTTCTAAAAAAAAATTTAAATGTTTTTTAGGCCAAGAGGGGGCGCTCATTTGTTTTGTAAATTAAAAAGTTCAGCGCAAACACAGCAGCGTTACAGTGTCTTCAGAAATCATAAAGATATGATGCACTTAAGCCTATTTGGTGTGTCGTAATACAGGGTCTGAGTTTTCAGTTTCTATTTTTTTTACAAATCTGTAAAAAATCATTATAGGGTTTCTGCTTTTGATTAGCACCCTAGCTATCCTGGGTTGCATACTGCCTTGTGCCCTTAGCTTCTCAGTTAATTTCAGGACCCGGTGGCCCTGAAAAGGTCAAGCGGGTACAAGAAATGGATGTCTGTAAAATGGCTGCATTGCACAGAAATCTGCAATAACTGGGCATTACACGGTATTGTGTGTCATACCAGTGAAAAGGAACATTTTCAATTCACTTTGAAAAAATGGAATTTTGAATATGATCTATATCATACTGCATCTTAGAAAAATGAAATGAAAAATTCAGGATTCGCAAAATCCCTAACGCAACATCCCGGGACTATCGAGTTTTCTCGTCGGGCTACTGAAATGTAACAACACTCTGCCTGATGGGCTGTCAGAAATTCTAACCTACATAAAATAAAATTACTTCCTTATTTGTCTTTTCTGCTCTTTTGACTAGCTATTTCGAAGAATAATTGACTATTGAACGAACAAGCTGTTAATTATAATGGCAGATTGTACATTGGGAAGTGAATGCTTAAAGCCTGATTTATAGGAGGTTTGTAATTTACGTATTGCGCAAATGCCTCCTGCGGCCATTTTAGTGGATTGCCGCTCTAATAGTACTCTGAGCACGTTAATGCAAGCAAGTTAAGTCAAGTGCAACTTTATTATCACACCAGTCATACTCAGTACACTGATTATGGTGATGTGAAATAAGGTTATATAAATGTTATATAAATGTTTATGGATAGTTTACAGATATTTACAGATAATTTTCCTTTGTGAAAACTCTGGCTGAAATGTGTATACGCACCCACTATATAGTCCATTATATATGGAGTCGGCCATTTTGTAGTGCTTTTTGAATTGTCAACTGTAAATTTCATCCAATATATAGTGCGCTACAAAATCGGCACGAGGCACTCCAAAATGTAGTGTACTGCAGCTGTACCCTACATTGGTTGACTTTGACCATTGTGCATTGTGGCCTGTCTCTTGAGTGTTGGAACCATATTTGAGAGACTTTGCTTAGTCCGAACTGCAACCGTTAGCTATTAGTTAGTTAAGTAGCCCTCTTATGAAATACTCGCATGTTAGCCATAACAACGGTGGCAGGGCTACTGCTGCTTTAAAAAACAAATGGTAATTTTAATGTATTTGACTGCTTTGCATAGGTAACATTAATTAAACTAATATTTAACAATTAACACAGGATATTAATGATTAGGATAAAAAAACAGTTACAGCTGCAGCCCCCTTCATGCTTGTGTAACAGGTTGTTAATTTACTTTGATATTTTATTTATAATTATACAAAATTCTGTCATTTTTCTGTTTAACCTGAAGGGTACGGTCCCCCTTTAATTTTTCCATGATGCTTTTGACCTGCATCCCCCCTCCCTATGCCTCTTTGCCCTTATAAGGGCCCAGATGTAATTTCCTCTTCCCTTTCTGTGCTGTCCACATGGAAAGAGGTGAGAGTCCCTCAAGTCCACCAGTCAGCTCAGTCTTATATCATCCTATATAATCATTTTATATAACAATTTATCAATTATGTTTTATAAGTACTGGGTTAACATACGTTTTGCTATGATTATAATTTTTGTGTGATATACACATGCATTATTTTACTTTGTGTAGAGTGAGTGAGAGGGCCTGAGTGGTATGTTTTAATCTGTCTTAATTTATTTAATTCATATTATTTTCTATTATTTCCCATTCATATTCAGTCTGATATTTTGGTGTGTCGGCCTTTCTGTGCTGTGCACATGGGCAGAGAGCGAGCCAGAGGGCCTAGGCCGCAGAGAGATTTACCCCCTTTCTAATTGTATCCACCAGCTCAGTAAACATCTGGAACGACAGTGGCCTCCTCTCTGTCCCTTTCTCCTACACCCCACACATCTGACTACTACTAAAACAACACAAAGAGAAGACAGGGAATGCCCGGTTACACATAAAAATATTGATATGGAAATGTGTTGTATTTGTTGATAATATCTATTATATACACAACCCTAGCACCGGGGTGCTCATGGTCCTGACAACGTGATCAAATATAAACATCAATACTGGTAGAGGTCTAGAGGCAGAAGAGGAGATCAGAAGTAGATATAAAAAAGTAAAAATAAAAAAAACAATCAAAACAAAAGTTCTATCTGAAGAAACTGAAGAAAATATTCATTTTTTAAAAAATCTTTGTGAGCTACAGTGCTTAGACCCCTACATTTGCAAGAGCCTCTCTTTCTTACTCCATGCTGACCTACTTATACTAAGACCAGTGGTCTAACACAGCTTTCTGATAACATCACCCCTCACTCTCGATATTCAATTACCGCTCAGTCCGTGACAGTTACTATTACTTAAGTATTTTTGTCATGTCTTACTGTTAGTAGCTGATTTTCATCTAGCACCACTGAGCTAGCTAACGTTAGAGCCTAGGGAGGATGCCAGTGATGTTTACATCCAGTTACATTGTCATGAGCACGAGTACCCTGACGTGATCCACTACTCAGTGATATGGTTGGTGTGTGGCGTTCAGGTGAGGTCAGGATGGGAAGCATGCACTGGTATAGCATGTTGCTGCACCCACCACGTGACCAAATGCCTCGGGATCCGAGTGAGCACCCCCCCAGGCAGTTCAGTCCCGCTCACCGGAAATGGCCATCTATCTGCCAGATCACCCTGAAGGACCTGCGCCACATGGCCATAATGCTGTACCTGACACTCCCTCACAATGCAGGTCATGTATCTCATTTGGCACTCCCTGAACAGCCGCTCATTTGACACCATCAAACCACCGCTATGCACGCATAATCCAAAGAGAGACTGTACCAAAGAGAGACAGTATCCAAAGAGAGACAGTACCAAAGGAGAAGTTTTACGAAAATCGACAAAGGCTGCAAAGAAACTCTCCTGATATTTGCATCTGCGCTTGATGAGAACTCTCAGTCCCAGGATGCAGTCAATGGTGGACTTAGGTGTCAAATCAGACTGCTCCAGTTGCTGGTTGGTGTGCAAGTGATCTTGGATCCTATTCAGGATGACCCTACCAAGGACCTTACCTGGCACTGAGGGTAGGGTTATCCTCTTGTAGTTGTCACAATTCAAATGATCACCTTTCTCCTTCCAGTCAGTCTCAATTACCATGTCATCCCTAAGGACATTCCATCACCGTCCTGACTGTGACTGCCCAAGCAACAGATATGGAGTTTTTTTTTGCACTGTTGCACATTCTTTGTTCTACTGTACAGTTTAATTGTTTAACCCTTTATGCACTCTCTTCAGTACTGAAACAACCATATCCTACTACATCCTTGTACTCTGAATTTGATCTTTTTTTCTTATCCTTTGTTATCCTATTATATTCTTGCCCTCCTAAATATGTTCACTACTATGTCCATATTTATCTATTTATATTAGTATCTTGCCTATTTTTTAAAAAAGAATCTTTTTACTCTTATTGTCATACCAACCACCAAAGCAAATTTCTTGTATGTGACAACATAGTTAACTCCATTAACTCCATTCTGATTCTGATTCTGATAACCAGAACAGTGTCACCCGGAGAGTGCATTGGAAGAAGCAACAGCTACTCCCCGAGTATGGCAGCCATCAGAGCGACCAAACAAATAATAGGTGTACCTACCTACAGGGTTCTGGCCACTCCCTGCTCTGTGTACTTCAGTGATTACCGGTACTGAAATGCAGCGTTTATGAAGCTCCTCCAACAGCAGAGGAAGGTGGTCATTGCTGGAGAGACAAGACATTCCACGCGTCGACCCAGAGGGGCCGCGTCAGATTAGGACCTGAGTGCTGCTGTGCTGCAGGTGACACCTCAGCACCGCACTGGTTCTAGTCCCCAACAGGCCTGACTCCATTGGTTCTCTGGCAGTTTTGAAACCATGTATTTGAGTTTGGTAGAAAGAAAATTGTTCCTACATGAAGTTGTTTACTACAAGTGGATTATCTTGGGTACTCAGGTCATAATTTCTAGTAAGAGGCATTGCTGTTGCATTTTTCAAATTCATGTTTTTTTTTAAGCTTCCCCGGCATATCCGAAAAGCTTGTTTTTTATTTTGGGGTGAAGTGCCCCTTTAGCGATACAGTGCTGTGCCTGTCGTTGTTCTCACAACAAATCTGGTTTGATTACACAAAAGCGAATACGTTTTAAAGGCAAGCTGCTGATCGTTTTATTTTATCCCTGGTTGGGCTGGGCGGTATATCGAGATTTTAAAACATACTGGCATATAAAAAGAGCCCGATGTCGATTGAGAAGGTATGATTTATACTGAGTTATATGAAGTTTTAAACTTTTGAAGTAAAGTTCCATTTCAATGTGTGGAAAGCCTCCTTTCTTCTCCCTCCCTGTCAGCTGCGGGCTCCTCCGTCCTGCAGACGGCCTGCCCCCCCGCACAAGCAGCTTATCAAATTAGTATAAACTTAACAACATTGTACAGTGTGATAGTCGTATAACCTGCACATGGATACTTGATCAATCTCGGGTGGCAGGGTGGTGCAGTGGTTAGCATGGTTGCCTCAGACTCGGGTTCGAGTCTCTGCTTAGGTTCCATGTGGGTGGAGTTTGCATGTTCTCCCTGTGCCTTTGAGGGGTGTCTTTCAGTCCAAAAACATGCTACGGTAACTGGAGTTACCAAATTGCCCATACAGTAGGTGTGACCCGGAAGGATAAGCGGTTTCAGAAAATGGATGGATTGTAGTCTCTGAACCTGTGTACGAAAGGAATAGCTGTAATTAGTGACCTTATCTAAGTAGCCAGCTCACAAAGCATGATGTTCTTTTTAAAGTGCCGGTGCATGAATTGAAAGTTATCATATCAAATACATTTTAATACAGTAAGTACAGGATGGTAGGGAAATACTTACCCAAATATTTAGGCTATAACGAAATGCTTAGATGACACCGCCTCGGCAAGAGCGACTTAGCAAGACAGGTTGGCTTTACAAGCTTCTGTCGTTTGCACAGTTGTATACAATATTTTGGCAAAGAACCTAAATGCACATCTTATAGGCACAGCTTATAAACTTCTTTGTTAAAACAATGGAGAGCATGTAGGTCATTATTTGCCCATTTTCTTTTATTTTATAACATTTTTGTATTTGTGTTATAGGCTATATTTTCACATAATTTCAAATACATTTGTAGAATGCTTAGACCTTCCCGTTTTTGTTTACATTTGCATTGTGTTCCTAACCTGTAGCCCAACTGCACTATACTATTGAAAGCACTTTCAGATACTGTAAGCCTGTTAGTCAATTATATATTAATTTGTTATAGACTTCAACCTTTATTTTGTTGAAGTGTTTTGTGACATCTTTTATTGCTTTGGCTTAGGACTGAATTTTTTCCCACTTCATAGAAATATTGAGATACACATCGTATCTCCATTCATTCGAAATATATCGCGATTTTTTTCCATATCACCCTGCCCTAAGGATTTGTTTCTTTTTTGCAGTCTTCACTTGGTGTCCGTGATGCTGACATGTAGCTGTCCCAGTTAATTTAGCATATTATATTAGTGGCTGGTTTGGCTAATGTGAAAGGATAAGAATGTGTCCACATTTAATTTTAAAATGTTTTTATTGCTTTCTGAAGTATGTATATATACAATTAAAATCTTCTTTTTTATTTTCATTTTGGGCTATGAAAATCTGCATAATGCCTGCGCGATGGGCTTCCAGGGATATATATCTTTTGCAAGCCCTGAAAATGAATGTGTGTGACTTATCAAAAGAAGTGAAATGTTGGGCTACAACTAAAAATCATGATTTGTTGGAGGGCGCAGTATATCTGTATTGAAGTAACTGTTTTTTTTTTGCAGGCTCTTTTCCTAAATGGGTTCAAACTCTGGCTCTTTGCACTTGGTTTCTTATTGACTGAGGCCGTGACACCTGGCTGGATCTCCAGAACTAATCCGTGTGACGTCCAAGAGCATAAATCGGACGTCATTTTTCACTGTGAGCAGCGCCGATTGAAGGAAGTGCCCAAGGAGATAAGCAGCAATGCGACAATTCTTAACCTTTCTGAAAACAATATAAAAAGCCTCGCGGTTGGCGTCTTCCGTGACTTACGCAAACTGAAGAGCCTTTATGCTGGGTGGCTTAACAAGAATCAGAAAGTCCACATTTCCAAAGGGATCTTCCAGAACATGACCAGCTTAAAAGAGTTGAAACTGGATGGCAATTGTCTCGAAGATGTTCCAGAAAACCTCCCAACCAGTCTGCAGAAACTTCACTTGACTAGGAATAAGATAACGAAAGTAACCCGGCTCACCTTCTCTGGGTTGAGAAATTTAACACGAATTAACCTGTCAAAAAACTGCTACTACTGGATGCCTTGCAAAAAAAACTTTTTCATCCAAAATGACAGCCTTTGGAACCTGACTAAGTTAAAATATCTGGACTTGTCTTTCAATAACATAACAAATGTCCCACGTAAAATATCAGGCTCAGTAGAAAAATTGGACTTGAGTTCTAATAAAATACAGCACATCCTGGAAAATGATTTTAGTGGTTTGATGAATCTAAAAGAGCTCAATTTGCAGGGAAACTGTCCTAGATGCTACAACGCACCTTATCCTTGCATCCCCTGTCCCAATGGATCCATAGACATTCATTCTGAGGCATTTAGACATCTTTCAGCCTTGAGAAAACTGCAGCTTTCAGGAAATTCACTGCACTCTATCAAAAACTCTTGGTTTGCTAATATGCCAAATCTTCGTTCTCTGTATCTTTCTTTCAATTTTTTAGTAGATGCAATAGCTGATGGCAGCTTTTTGAACAATCTACCACATTTAGAGAGACTGGAGCTAAACTATAACTACAACATGAGGGCGTACCCTTCAACAATCAATATTTCAAGTAGCTTTTCTAAACTTGTGTCTCTTAAAACTTTGCATATCGCAGGTTATGTTTTTAAGGAGATTCACAATGAAGATTTAAGACCACTTTATAATTTAAAAAATCTCTCCGTCTTAAACTTTGGAACAAATTTCATTGTCCAAACAGACCCTGGTGTTTTTTCAAGATTTCATGGCATGAAACTGTTATATTTGTCAGAGAACCGGCTTTATCCAGTTACAGTGAATGCAAAGGCATTGTATGGCACACGTAGTAAATCTGATATTTTTTTTCAATTGCCTTCACCACTGACACACTATCAAGAGGAGTTTGATTTCACTCTGGGCCACTTGCTTGTGAAGCCTGAATGTTATTCTTCTGGTCGTGTGTTGAGTCTCAGCTCAAACAACATCTTCTTCATTTCCCCTGAGCAGTTTGAAGGCTACAGCAATATATCCTGCCTGAACCTTTCAAATAATGGCTTTACAGCCGCTTTGAATGGAACGGAGTTCAGTTCATTGCCAAATCTGACGTATCTGGACCTCTCTCATAATAAAATAGACTTAGCCTATGACAATGCCTTCACAGAGCTGAAAAAATTGAAAGTATTAGATCTAAGTTATAACCCCCATTATTTTAGTATATCTGGAGTGACACACAATTTGATCTTTTTGAAGAATCTTCCGGAATTGAAAGTACTTAATCTTAGTAATAATCAAATTTTCACTTTAACTAGCAAAAAGATGACTAGCAAATCTCTGCAGGAGCTTCGATTCCAGGGAAACTATCTGAACCAAATGTGGAAGGACAGGGACAGCTCATATTTTGAAATTTTCAAAGAGCTTGGAAACTTGACAATACTCGACTTATCTTCCAACAAGATAGACAAGATACCTTTAGGAGTCTATGAAAATTTGCCTCAAACAATCATTGAACTCTATTTAAATCATAATGTTCTTAAAATGTTTGAGTGGGATAAACTGATTTGGTTTAAAAACCTTTCGATTCTAGACTTAAGCTATAATCATTTAACTCATGTGTCAGGGAATATTTCAGCCATTACAAATACTCTTTGCATACTTAAACTCAATAATAATAAAATATCACAGCTTTATGGTGGATTTTTGAGAAATGCTAGAAGTCTTGAGAAACTTTACCTCGGTCACAATCAACTTACAGTCATCAACCAGTCCACTTTTTTATCCGGACCAAACAATTACTTGAAGACATTGTTCCTGCAGGGCAATCCATTCTGTTGCACTTGTGATATGTTAGAATTCATCTTGTGGTTGAGGAATGGTGACATGACCATCAATCGCTTAGCTACGGATGTCACCTGTAGAACACCTGATCTACTGAGGGGCAAAGCTGTAGTTTCTTTTGACATCGAGCAATGTATAAATAACAGTGAAGCATTTCTTATTTACTTTGTTTTTTATACATCTGTATTCTCCTTTATGGTGATAGCTATCATGATGCATCTGTTTTATTGGGATGCTTCCTACATTCTTTACTACTGGAGAGCAAAGATGCAAGGCTATCATTACCTTGGGCCCACTGGCAATGTCTATGAAGCTTTTATCACATATGACACAAAAGACCCCCTTGTCTCAGACTGGGTCCTCAACCACCTTCGCATACAGCTGGAGGAGTGTGGAGAGACAGCCCTGCCCATTTGCCTGGAGGAGCGGGACTGGACACCTGGGAACCCTGTGATCGACAGCCTTTCCCAGAGCATCCGGCAGAGCTGCAAGACCATCTTCGTGCTGACAGAAGCCTATGTCCAGAGTGGCATTTTCAAGATGGCCATCTACTTGGCCCACCAGAGGCTGCTGGATGAAAATGTTGATGTGATCGTGCTGCTGCTTCTGGACCCAGTGCTGCAGCATTCGCAGTTCCTCCGCTTGAGGAGGAGGCTTTGCGGGAAAACTGTTCTGGAATGGCCCAGGAACCCCTCTGCTGAGCAGTGGTTCTGGCAGTGCCTAAGAAACGTCATCAGGGTGGACAACCAGTCTGTGTACAGCAAGCTCTACTCTAGGTACTTTTCTGCTAGGGTGGAGGGTTAAGGGGAACTGCTTACTTCTCCTTGCTTACGTAGCAGCTGTAATCAATCAACAACACTCAACACCATGGCTATAATCCAAGAACTGACATACTGTACTGAGCCTTGGCCTAGCACCATTCACTGCTGGACTGCTGTGTTCATGTGATTTACTATGTTTCAGAGAGCAAATGTTACGGTGTAATCCACTTAAAATCAACAGGATTGTCTTTTTATTCTACAGTACTGAATATGATTTGGATCACATTAAATCATATAATATAAATATCAGTAATAGTATGTGTGAGTGTAAATGCTTACTATAGCTTTAATATGAAAATGAATTGTGCATTTTTAAATGAAGTACTTTCAGTGCATATAGTAGTAACTTTGTACATACAGAGGCAGTTTATATATTTTAAAAGTATTGATAGGAAATGACAATATAATTTGACATGCAAAGTATAAAGTACAGTTCTGTTTATAAAATTGTAATTAATATATGTTTTATCTTATCCTTCAGGCTAGCACACTATTATGGGTTGGGGGATGATAGGGGCAAAAATTATTTGCGAAATTTCACATTCCCGGGCACGTAATGCTTCTAACCCTTGCGAATGTGAAGGGCTTATTATATTTCAACAACCGTGTAAATATGAGTATATAATAGAAATTTCCTTATACTTCCCTTAAGAGTTATGTCTTTTAAACAAGATAAAGTACATGCATTTGGCTTATTCTACTGCAAATGTTAATTTCGAGGGTAGATTAACATTATTTTTCCAACATTTTATTTTAAAGCTAAATTTAAACTTAAATTTCTTCTTCTGTCTATCCGTATTCGATCTATTTATCCAGGTTTCTTTTAGACTCCTGCAGCACAGTGCATGTGTTAGGGAATCATTCTGGATGACACTCATATGTTACCTTTAAATAAATAAATCATGTTTAGAACAATTTTGGTTTAAATTCTGTTCATTCATAATTCATAATAATAAAGATAAGGAATGTGCTACTGATTATGTATGTATGTATGTATGTATGTGTTTATTTACTGGGAAGGTGGGGGGGGGGGCGCTATTTCGAACACCCCTGGAATGCACACACCACTCTAATGTGCCAAAGTTACAGTATATGACAACTTTGGTTTATGAGGCTGATAAACGTTGACAAAGCAGGACCATTTACATATCATTCGAATGTATTTTTCTCAAAACACACCTGGAATTGTCCTTTGTAGTCAATAATGAAGCACATTGGGCATTCTCTTATGTAATGACACTAACGTGACTTTTCTTTTGGCTGTTGTGCCATTGCTCATCCCAGTATGAATGACATGCACACATATTGTTGTTAAGAGGTGATGCAGCACAGTAGTAAACATGCCCGTCCCAACCTTTTCCGACACGTGTTGCTGGCATCAGATTCAAATTTAGCACATATTTGTTGTAATACAATGAAATTTCTTAGTTTAAACATTTGATATGTTGTCTTTGTTATATTCTCAATTAAGTTTGGGTATATATGATTTGCAAATCATTACATTCTACTTTTACTTGCATTTTACACAGTGTCCCAACATTTTTGAAAATGGGGTTGTAGGACATTTCCGCTTTGCCTTTGACTCCTTCTTATTGTGACAACATGTAAGAAGGATTCAGTAAACAACTTGTTATTTTACTGCAATTTTACATATATATACAGTAATCAATAAATAGACAAGAGTTTTGTAGTTGTGATAAGCCATTTTGATGCATTTGATGCAAGTTTCATTAACATGTTACATTTAAAAAAATTACAGTATGTTTCAAAAATGATTGAAGCACATGACCCATATACAATACCCATATCAAATACATTTTCCGTTTCAGTGTATTTTGTGTTGCTTTTAAGGGGTAACACAACATGCCAGCAAATTAATATGCTGTATCCTTCAGGTTAAGGATAAAAGAATGATCATATGGTAACTAATAAATTAATATACAGAGTGGCTCAATAAGGATGCCCCCCGCCACACCGCCACTAAGTAATAGATATAGCCCCCCCCCCCCCCCCGATTCTGATTTAACCGCTGATTGTGGGTATGATATTCCTGCTGTGGAACACTGTTTCTCCTTGATGGCAAACACAATAATAATGAGTTCTTTTGACTTGTCTGCCAATAGACATTATCGCAAATAGACAGTTCAGATCTTTCTTTGCAAATGTAAGGCAAGCACTTTGGTTACTATTGGATGTCAGTGGTTTCTGCCTCGCTACTTTCCCATGAATGCTATTTTCGCTCAGTCTCGTTCTTACTGTGGCGTACTGAGCACTGACCTTAGCTGCGGCTAGGGAGGCCTACAGCTCCTCGCATGGACTTCTGGGATCTCATGTGACTTCTTGTGCCCTTGGAGAAGTTTTGGCCTGCTGGCCTTTCCTGGGAAGATTCGCCACTGTTCCAAATGTTTTCAATTTGGAGACAATGACTTTCAATGTGGTGTAGTGGAGTCCCAGACCCTTAGAAATGGCTTTGGAACCCTTTCCTAAGCGATTAGTTTCAGCAAATTTTTTCCTCGTTTCTTCTGGAATTTCATTTCATCATTGAATTAGGAAACTGGGGGACAACGTGAGTGTTGAATTACTGAAAAATGTATATGTCCATTCTAGTTCCCTTCATCTAATATTACAATAATATGAAGCCATAGATCATGAAAAATTTATTACGAAAAATATGAAAACAGGATATAAAAACTTTTTCGTATAAGATGTATGGATATAATGTCTGTTTCATTCAGCTGTGGTACTATATGTGGTACTAAGTCCTGCACTGCAAGTTCTGAAGAGGGAGATAAAATATTCCGACAAACATTTATAACGTTTGGAGCCTAGTGGAAATCGTAAGTAACTGTAAGGTACCATAACCTGCCACAAGATGTCGTCTTTGAAACATAATGCATAACTGGACATGAACCGGATATCGCAAAATAAACCTGCAACAATGCCATCATTTTTAAACTTTAATATATACGTTATAATGTATACGTTTAATAAAATCGTTATAGCAAACAAAATCGATAATGTAATAATGGAAAACTCGGAAGATCGTCTGAACGATTCCATCGCGAGTGCGATGCTGCGCGTCGCCACGCCTCCTCATTTGCATTTTCCCAGCTATATTTCTCTCAGCCTGTGCAAACTGCGCATCAGTCCACTACTGCGCACTGAAAAGCCTTTCCTGTAGAAAGCCAAGCTCTGGTGAGTGATCGCGCTTCTTATTCTTCTCACATCTATGTTATTTCAGTTTTGTTCATTTGTGATAAATATGCATGGATTTGTTTGCGTGTTTTAGCATGTAATATCTATTCAACTGTAGAAAAGACGATCATTTTACAATGGACCCCAGAAACAGAAGATTTATTTGAGTAGTTATATTAATTGTAAAGATATTTTACACTAAATAACACTAAAGCAGTGCAACAACTCAAATAATAGTTGCGCATTGTTACTACGCCTGCAAGATAACGTGATTTCCTTGTTCGATAGCATTATGAATTCAGCAGCGAAATGAGATTATTTCAGATCGTAGTTGTACCGTTGCATTGACGTCTAAATATTGCTGTGGCTTTAAGGTCGTGTATTGATCCTTCCGTGTAGGAGTTTTATCTTACTCGAATGAAAGCGTGCTCTTAGGAAACGTGCCGTCTTCCGAGATGATGCCAAAAAGGGCGGTGGTTCCTTACTCCGAGCAAAAAAGACCGGAAATATATACTGGTTTTCATCGTATCTCTCATTTTAAAATGTCCATATTTATGTCATAACGTATATTTTGCAGAAATACGACATGCGTGTCCAGTTTGAATTATTTTTATTATTAATAATTATAAATCTATTCATATATTTTTATATATAATTATATATATTTTTCGTCCTATTTAAAGAACGGTGAGCTTTTATGATGCAAATGTATTTTTTACCTTAAAATAAGACCTGCCTCTGCCTACATTCGGATGCAATGTACGGTACTGAGCGGGCGTGGTCCGGATTGTGAAGGACAACTCAGTACCAAGTGCATTTTTCACATCGCTAATTTTCTTAGTGGAATAGAATCTTGTGCACTTATAGCTGCCTGGTAACGCAGGCATTTCAAACCTGATGATGTTTTACTATCACTAGATACCCTACAGTCATGTCTGACAAGCCAAATCTGGAGGAAGTCACCAGCTTTGACAAAAGCAAGCTGAAGAAGACTCAAACTGAGGAGAAAAATCCCCTGCCCTCTAAAGAAAGTAAGACGGCAGCAAATATTAATTACAATAGAACATTTATTAGTGGACACATTCTAATTGTATTTTAATTAAATGCGCAATTTTTACACAAAGCACAGGAACTCAAGTTGTTGCAATTGATTTTTATACTGTAACAAGTGTACAGTGTACTGTGTAACTGCCATTGGCTCAGCAAACTAAGTATTTCCCTCCGTTTTCCTCAGCGATTGAACAGGAGAAGCAGGCAGAGTCATCATGAAGACAGAGTGTCCGCCATGCACCGTACATTCCACAAACATTGCCTTGTTTTTAACTCCTTTTAGCTGTATTACTTTGTAACCTGAGCCCCGTGTTGCATTGTGATTGGATGAAAGCCGATGACCGTATGGCCCCTACCCCTCCACTCCCCCTCCAGCAAAAACAAAAAATCCCTTTCCTCCCCTTTAAGCCCCGGCTCCTTTAACAATAATGGAGGAAACTACTGACTGGCACTCTGTGTGTTGGACTTGCCGTCGTCCTAGTGTCCCTCTGCACGCTGAGCTCTGCGGACTCCATCACTGCGTGGTGAAATCGAGAGCGTGCTCACCAACAGCAGGGCACTCGTGTTCCTATAATCCAAGCCAGTCATGGCTTTTGGCGACTTGGAAAATGCTTTCAAATTGAGTGGCATTTTTTTTATTTCAATTCTTGGAATGCACAACATTTTGTTTTGATATGCAAATAAAATTTTAAAACAAATGTTGTTCCTTGTGGTCAGTATCAGTGAAGGTGTTCACATTTCCCTCTCAGCATCTATTCTCCAAGATTCACTTTTCCAGATACGAGCTCCAAAGTCTTGAAAAATCTATGGGGAAGGAATCTATTTAGGCATTATACTCAAATTTTCAAGTAAAAGTTTGCTGTTATTTCTTTTTGTTACATAGTATTTCAGTACAATTAAGTATTCATAGACTTTAGTGGAGAATGAGTTTTGATAGCTTTGATGTAGATATCCCTGGGAAATAGTCTAACTATTTATATAAATGCCTGAACGCCGTACATGTTGAAAATGTGGGCAGTTTTTAAATTCACACAGAAATATGTGCTCATGATTCAGTACTATATACCTGCAGATCTTATAAGTCCTAAAACTAGGCTATGACAGACCTCCATCTGTATTTGGAGTAAGTAGTTGCAATTGAAGCTAGAAAAGCTTTTAACTGGTTAGTGGTACAAATGTTTTTTTAAGTTGTAGTGATGTGATGCCTGATAATGTGATATTGGAAGTGCTGGAGATGAATATGAAATAAGCTGCGCTAAGGTTGCGTTTTGACTAAGCCATGCCAGGAATGCGCACACTTCACAGACGTAAACGCAGCTGTACTGCTCGGCTCGCATAGAGGAAGTCCAATCGAGTGACACACTTTAACGGCTGTGTAGCGCAGTGCACCCCCCGAGTGGGTGGTCAGCACTTGCGCCAGTTTGAATCTGCTGCCAGCTTATTAACTGACCTAGAAAACCAGCAGCGGCGTTTACGGTGAAAAAGCTTAACATGCTCTTTCTGCGGACAATGGCGGGCCTTGTCAGTGGCTCAGGAGGTTGCAAAAGCCATCCCAGGCACAGAAGTCTCGAGCAACGTGAATTTTTCGAAGGGAAGTCTCAGTTAAACACGTGACACAGCAAACAGATTTTGTTCCTCTGTGCTTTTGGAAGCCTTACTGTGGTAACAGTCAAGTTTTTTTTTATGTGTGCATGTTTCATCGATTTTCAAACTGGAATAGCTCAGCATAAGAATCAAGATTGTTTCTTGAAAGGACATACAATTGTCACCTAATCACCTAAATGTGAGCATACAAAGTAAATTTGCATAAAATTTGAAAAGAAAAAACATTCCGATAGTTGGAATGGGCTACCTTGTGCCCTGTGCTTCCTGGAATAGACTTAAAATAGGCAGATGGTTCAAATAGAAATATAATGCTTTGAACCATTCAGATTTCATTCTCATTCTGCGTCCATGTTCATGTACGCTGCTTTGTGTCAACCAGCAGTTACGTGGCTGCAAAACCGATCTCTCACAATAGATTTTATGCTTGATTTTTCCTTCCTTTCACTAAATTTTAATTGCAAACAAGTGTCTGCATCCTTCGCATTGTAATTTTAAAGTGTATTTTCAACAGTCTTTCTATGTAGGATCTCGAGACAATGATAGATTGGCATATAAGACACTTCCTCTATTCCTTTAGAACTTCTTTAACTAGTCGATCAAAAAAGCAAATGACTCCCTGTCAGCGGCCACATGCTGGGAGCTAAGAGAGTTTTTGTAAGGTACTTTTAAAGAATGCAAAAAATGGAGGAAAAACAAGTTCTTCCAGAGCACTAACCCGTTTTTCTATGACCAGAAACCACTGCAAGTGAGAGAACTTGCTATGCTGTGTCCCACTTTGTGATCTGTGACAGACTGGCGCCCTGCCCAAGGCCCCCCCCTACCTTCTGCCCTGTGTTTCCTGGGACTGGCTCCAGGTTAAACACAGCCCTGTACGGATGGATGGATTTATGTTCCACATTGAATCCTGAGATGTGCAAGCTAATAACCTCTTGGGTTCCCTGACAGCTGCTATTGCAAAGCTTCCTTCCTGCGGCCGGCAGACGGCCATTGTTTGCACCCCGCCTTTCAGGGGCTTCCAGCTGTGCGGCAGGTATGCCTGGGGGAGGGCCGTCGCTGGCCCTGCGTGCCCCTGCAGACCCCAGTCCCGCACAGCGTCCTGCGGCCATGCCATCCCATGAAGAGCAGACAGAGTGCTTTGGTGCACCCCTTCCACCTCTTAGCTTCCTCTTCATTCCTTCCACATTTGATGTAATTTGCAGTTGGGGGATCCTTTGGTGGTTACTGTCTCCAAGGTGATCAGCAGCTGCTGAGACCAAACGCTGGAGATGAAGGGCGATGTTTATCAGGGCGAGACCGAAGCATGGGTCCATGCAACGCACTTGGAATTCTGGGTAAGGCTGCGGCCGGGCGCCGAGTCACTCTGTCCCCGGGAAGCCTGACGGCCTGCTCGGTTATGCGGAGCGACAGGCTCGCGGTGGCTTGTCTGGAGCGGTAATTGGATGGAACGTGCTTTGGCAAGGAAAGGCAGAGTCATGGGGGGTAGCATGTCAGTGGCACTGCTGCTGGCAGAGTGCGAATCGGAGGACTCGGGGGAAAGTAAGGTGGCTAGGAAGTCTCGCTCAGCTGCAAGTCTTCCGGATATGACCTCTGAGCAGGAACAGGCATCCTGCTTCTGGGTCTGCCCCTCATCAAACATGATGTGATGTGCATTACACTCAGCATTTATATGGTTTTGTCGTGAACACTTGACTTGACTGATCTGTTGATTGTCTGTCAGCGTCTGACACAAAGTTAATGCAACACGCATCCAGCATATGCCCATATTTTCACACTAAATCCATTCTGGCAATTATCCAGATAAAAACATGTGACCCAAGATACGTGGTCACAGACAGCCTAATCTCTGTTATTTGAATATATACAACGAAATAAAGTGGGTATGCCTATTAAAAGTAATGTTTGTGCTGCAAATGAAATTAATCAATACGTTTCCTGAAATAAATACATACAGTACATTAAATATCAGCTTGTGGTAAGAAATCCTTCTAGTAAGTTTGCACTGGGAAACAATGGCACAGCTGACCTTGCCATGGCAACCCAACTGCTGAAAAGTGGGGTGTAGCAAACCGCTGAACCTTTATTTTACTTAGAGGATGCATACTTGCTAAACAGGATGCATACTTTTTCAACAATAGGAAGCGATTTCTACTATACTTGGATCCCTGTGGTTCTGTGTTAACCCTGCATGGGAAACAGGGTGTGTGCAAAACGTTTTATATTATGCCGAGTGATGGTAGCTTTGTCATCACTGTGTCCTGTGATCAGGAAATGCTACATGAACACAACTTCCTAGAGATCTGTTGCTTCTGGGGTTTCAAACATTTAGCCTATCTGTCAGACTTTACCAGTACATTTGGAGATGACTTAAAAATGTCATTAGCTAATTATTTGAGTAAATGTTTGATGCGGCATGATTTATGCTTTCAATAATTCTGTCATAAGTCAGATCACTTTGTCAGAAGCCACTGTTTTTGTAATGGCAGGTTCTGCTTTTAGCCTGGCATTTGATATTTAGGACATTCTAAATGGTATTTCGTCTGTGTCAGACCAGGACTGATATTCCTTTTTAGGTTTGAGGAGTCCTCAGGAATCCTGGCATAGAGAAGATTGAATTTGCCAGTTGGCCACCACTGTCACCTACAGGGTTCTAGTGTATCACTGAACTGATGATATAATGGGCCTATTGAAGACCCACATCATGATAATATGCTACAACCACATGCAGTTTAGCACAGTTTATCTGCACACAGAATGATGATGGTGCCTCCAGTGCAGGTGAGCTAGAGGCTCACTGGTTGGTATATAACTGGTGCTTATCCAGCAGGACCAGTGCTAAACCATGTACTTGCGAGAGGTCACAGCAGTTATCAGCACCAAAAGTTGCTCTAACAAGGGGTGGCCCAACACGGACAATATTGCCAGCAGAACACCACTATCAGACAAAAAAAAATAAAAATCAGTGTAACCTGGGAAACTATGCAGGCAAACAGGACATGTGGGGCTGGAGGTCTTCATGAAAACCACATTCTGAAGCCTTCAGAAGAACCCTAGGTTCCTTTTGGTTCTGACAATTTAATCTATTTCCAATGGTACTTTTGTATAAATATATACCATCCCCACTTAGAAGTCTACAAATTATAATAATTGAAGTATTAACAGAAACACTGAGATTCCATGGTAAGTGCAGACGCTTTCCAACCGATGTGAAGATGAAGAGGATGGTCTATCTTCAGTCAGATGTCTGATTACTGAGCCATGACTGATGGCTGGGAGACATAAACCGAAACCTCTGAAATGGACTGTCTATTGAAGCAGAGCAATAGAAGGTGCAAACAAGCTTCATTCCACATGAGTGTCTGTGAGTAAAACCTAACTTCCTGCTCGGCTGCAGTATAATGAAATGGCCCACACGGTGGGTGCTGCCTGTGTTTAATTAGCCAATGGGCACAGGAGTATCTTTCAGTGTGGAGCATGTGAGCAGAAGTGGTGCTTCGCTGGCGAGTGGCGGCTGCTGTATGGCAGAGGCAGTCTGCATACAGGGCAGTCGTGCGTTTGATGTCTGGCTCATTTCCTTTCCTATGGTCTCCTTGTATGTTTCATAACAGTGTCACAGGCCCAGCAGCTCCATTTCTACTGTGACTGAGAGCAGCAGATGCTGAGCTAAATAAGAGTTTAAATTCCATAGGAAATGGTCATAAAGGCCCAGTTTTCAAGATTGTTGACTTTATTTTCCTGGAGAGTCCTTAATAATTCTATTTGCTGATACATGAACACTGTGGTATATTATATAAAGCAATCACCAGTTTCTTCCCACAGTCCAAAGTCATGTGGTTTAGATGGCTAGCTTTGATCATGCACTACAAGATTATGAAAATGGACGGATCAGTGATAACTGATTAACATGTATCATCAGAGATACATAAGACTTTAAATGATGAGTATAGAAGTTGTCAATAGTGTTTCCTGTGTAATTGGTCTCACTGTAACAGTTGAATCCATATAAAAGTCCAATATTATTCTGGTCTGGCTGAGCTACAGGGGAGGATGTACAGTGGTCAGTGGCTTAGGATTGATGCTGGACGTAGATGTTGCACATGCTACAAACATTCGTTATGCAAGATTTATGGGGTGAGGTTTATATTTAGCTTCATTTGCTTCATAATAGAAGTTGGATGTCACTGTCATTCATTGGGAGAAATGATTGCATTTAGACATTTGTGCCAGGATTTTACTATCCTCTGTTACTGAACTGGTGTGAATCATTCCATTTGTATAAATGTTTCAGGAAATATTACACAAAGCATCAAAGAGTAATAGATTAATTATAAAGACAAAGATTCCTCCCTTAATTAAACCACAGAATGTGCACATTGAGTAAAATTGTTGACAGAGGTGTGTGTTACATGCTTAATCTGCAAGAATATAAATAAGTCTGGACAATGTGACTCTCAGAAATTACACAGAGCATTAGTGTCCCATCGTGCCTTTTTTTCATGCTGCAGCTGCAGGGCCTGATTTTGAATGCAGTGATGCAAATGCAAGGCCTGGGTTAGAGTGCGGCGATGCAGCTGTGCGACCAGCATTACAGTGACTGATGTAGCTCCGGTACCTGCTTTACAGTGAGTGATGCAGCTGCGGGACCTGCGTTACAGTGAGTGATGTAGCTCCGGTACCTGCTTTACAGTGAGTGATGCAGCTGCAGGACCTGCGTTACAGTGAGTGATGCAGCTGCGGGACCTGCGTTACAGTGAGTGATGCAACTGCGGGACCTACGTTACAGTGAGTGATGCAGCTGCGGGACCTGCATTACAGTGAGTGATGCAGCCGTAGGACCTGCGTTACAGTGACTGATGTAGCTGTGGAACCTGCGTTACATTGAGTGATGCAACTGCAGGACCTGTGTTACAGTGAATGATGCAGCTGCGGGACCTGCGTTACAGTGACTGATGCAGCCGTAGGACCTGCGTTACAGTGACTGATGTAGCTGTGGAACCTGCATTACAGTGACTGATGCAGCCGTAGGACCTGCGTTACAGTGAGTGATGCAGCTGCGGGACCTGCGTTACAGTGAGTGATGCAGCTGTGGGACCTGCGTTAC
>JAODKN010000037.1:24200884-24227048 GCA_026774425.1 Petrocephalus zakoni
TGATGCAGCTGCAGGTCCAGCATTAGATTGCAGTGATGCAGCTGTGGGGCCTGTGTCACAGTGAGTGATGCAGCTGCGGGACCTGCGTTACAGTGAGTGATGCAGCTGCGGGACCTGCGTTACAGTGAGTGATGCAGCTGTGGGACCTGCGTTACAGTGAGTGATGCAGCTGTTGGGCCTGCATTACAGTGAGTGATGCAGCTGCAGGTCCAGCATTAGATTGCAGTGATGCAGCTGTGGGGCCTGTGTCACAGTGAGTGATGCAGCTGCAGGGCCTGCGTTACAGTGAGTGATGCAGCTGTGAGACCTGCGTTACAGTGAGTGATGCAGCTGTGAGACCTGCGTTACAGTGAGTGATGCAGCTGCAGGGCCTGCGTTAGAGTGCAGTGATGCTAATGATAGGTCAGCTGTGGTCTGACTGTGACAAGCTCAACTGGTGGTTTTGAGTCGTCTGCCAGCATCATAAATGACGCCCGCCCACCCGGCTGTAGGGGTGACTATAAGATAAAGATGTTCCAACAACAAGCAACGAGGTGTGTGGAGGTCCTGTGTGGCTCTGGGCCTGGGTTAGGATCCTGTCATTTTATTGAAAAGACTACAGATGAAATCCTGTGGCCCACAGAGTGATGTTACCACTGAGCAAGACCCTTAACCCCAGCAGCTCCAGAGCCAGGCTGAGCCCGCATTCTCAAGTGTGCTTTGCTTTGGGCAAGAGCATTTTCCAAATAAATAAATGTTAAGCACATTAAACTGTGCCTTTTCTACCATTCATTTCATAATATATATTTATGTTTTTTCTCAGAGTGAGATGAAGACAGAGCCTAATGTTCAGCTCCATACTGGGCTGGGGCCTCTAGCCTTTTGACACCAATATGGCCATTTTTCATACATCTCCACTCACATCCCTGACTCATAGCTTCCACCACTATTGCATTTGCTCATGTTCTCCATTCTAACCAGAGAAATTTCCTACAGCAACCTTTACATTGCAATTTATGCAGTTTACTTTTACAGCCTGTAAGGCCCGACGACACCAGCCAACTGCCTAGTGAGAAAATAGCACACGTTGGTGCACTGAAGAGAAGAGCTAGCCTGGCTGAGTGGGGTTTGTAATTGAGTTGAAGATGTCTTGGCTGCATGGTCTGAGGATTTACCCCAGGCAAGAGCAAACTGAGGAGGACACAGGCTCTTTTCTGCAGTCAGTGGTTTGAATGGTGCTGAGAATTATGCATCCTTTGTCAGTAGAAAGTGTTTTGGTTTTCACAAGTATAGCAAAACCTGTACACACCTGTATATATGTGTATATTCTTACACTGACGCTTATCTAAGCAACTGTTGCAACTAAATGTTTATCTACAACCAGCTGTGTGCTGTCATTCAATATTTTTTATACATGAATTTTTTGCTTGAAATTTCTTTCATTACCCTTTCAGTCAGATGACTCCCTTGACTTACTTTTCTGAGTGTGCAGACTATACCCCGAACACCCTGTCCTGTGAGACATGTCATGTGTTTTCAGCTTTAGTAAAATCAGGAAGTGAATTACCTTCCTGTTTGCCTGTCACTTTGACAGCTTATCAGAAGCTAGACTAAATATGCTGTTTTATGTTCCTCCAGTACTTCCCATAAATGTCCGGCTGAGACTGTGCCCCGAGCAGCCATGGCATGTGGCTTATGTCATATTTGCAGTCAGTGAAGCTATAGTCACTCGTGCTCCGTCCCATACTAATTTCTCTCAAACCAGGACAGAAATGTTTCCCCACAGATTTGAAATCTATGAGATCCATGTGTACCTTGATATATTATGAAATGCTCCCCACCAGAAGCTTTCTCGCTCAAAAGCACACATGCTAGAAGATAAGATGACTCATATGACCACTTTCCACTGCTCAGTAGACCACTTCCTGTGTTCTGCACACATCTATACTAAAAACAGGGCATTATGGGGTGTAACAATGGGCCTCAGCCTCACCATGGAGTTTCTTATGGATTAAGTTTGCCAAACACAATGAATTGAGATTTGCAGGTGACTGACTCACGGCTCCCCTTTCACTTCTCATCTCACCTCATGGACGTTACAGTAGGACATATCTCCATCCACGTTTGCTGGACTGTTTGTGACTAGTGATGACATCAATATTCTTTGAAATTATCGGGCCAGGATGATTCAAACACACCGTGTTAAACCAGCAGAAGCAGTTTATCCTGAATTCTCCTCAGAGCAAATAAAGTAAGCTGTCTTTCATTCTCAAAAAACAAGCACAGACTCTCATCCATTCGTGTTCCAAGCATTTATCCAGGACAGGGACAGGAGGACCTTCTGGGCCCAGACGGCACAGGGCACACACCACGGGTGCGCCCAGAATGTACAGCTCAGTGAAGAATTCTGGTTACAATGTAATCTTCTCAGTACAGATTTGTTGATATATACTTCCTAAATGAACAATGTTCTGGGTCTTATGAAAGCATATGTACTATGAACTCATATAAATACATTTTGTATGTGTAGATCTGCTACATTATTCCATACTTTGACTTGGGTATCCAGTTATAATGGGAATTCAAAAAGATATACCAGACCACCCCCCCACGGCTGCTCCTCTCCGTCATACTCCGCTGCTAGCAGAGCCGGAAAGTGCTCACACACCCATCCAAACCATATTTCTGCTCTGTTACTCTCTACTGGACACGGCAACTGCAGGCCTTCCAGAACCAGTGGTTTCTAATGTAACAACTTGACATGGCAAACCCACTATATATTTATCTTGATAAAGGCTACACAAACAATAAAACCGGTGAAGCTATTTTTAATGTGACGACAGTAATCACCTGCAGGTCAAAATACTATAGATTTGATCAAATTAATGTATAACAATTATCCTTAAAATTTGTGCTATAGGTAATACACAGCGCAGTGCTACACTTACAGAACAGGAATTCCGAGAAGTTGTCGGAAGGATATCAGCGACGTGTTTTGGGGGAAGACAAATAAGGAAATAAGAAAAACAGATTTACTGGTAACAGAAAAACTTCACCAGGGAAGAATAATGCAGTTATTCTCACATTGAGGAACATAGTCAGATGAAAAGTGAATTATACACCACAGTGGTTAGCTAGATATAAATATGGGAATACAAATAAATATTTGGAGTTTTTAGACCTTAAGCACCTACTTTAATATGTTGAAACAATTCATTTTCAGGCATTTCCTGCGCAGACCTTGAGGCCTGCTGCCATCATTAATTACCTCCTTTCAAATGGTTTATCGTGATGTTTCTTCGCACCTCTAATAACTCCTGCAGGAGAGGGTTTCCTGCACTGAGATGAAGGCTTATATGTCCTCAAATACAATTTGGGCAATGAAAACACAACGTTAGGAATAAGGCCAATTACCCGTCATCTCCGGCTGGTTATAGATCCTCCTGAATGTTGATCTCTCTCTTTTCAGGTGAATGACAGCATCTCATTCTGTCCTGGAGCCTAGCTCCAGTCTTCAAAATGGCACAAAGCGCTGAGAGAGGGAATCCAGCCTCGGTAGATCCACACCAAGGATGCTAAAATTCGCCACATCAGCACAACTATTTTTCATGTTTGACTAGTCCTTATACAGGACAGATGAAACAGCAGATGCAAATATGTCTAATGGTAAATGACAACCAAGCAGGGATAAACATCGCTACTCATATTTTCCCGATTAATTGTGTGTTTTTTGAGGTGTATTGGCTAAGCTCTGTCTGACGCGAAAAAAGTACCCAGTACATAATGTCGTTTCATTTAATTAGAACAGCAAACAAATTTGGAAGTTTGGAAGTCCAATCTATGGCTATCTTGTAAAGTTATATTGGTTTACTACATGATTTATCACATGTTTAGATCTTCTAATTGTCTTATTTTTTCTGGTTGATTATTAATCGACACTAGTTGAGCTATGTTATGTGTTATGTGGAAACTATTAACTTAAGTCGTTAATCGCTCCTTCATTTTAGCATCGCTGAAAAGTGGATTGCGATCGTTAATACAGATTTGTTGCATTTGACCACTGCACAGGGCTAGACTGTGCAGAATTTATTCCCGGGTACATCGAGGGCAGCTAATAGGACTGTTACGGTAAGCTAGGGCTGATTTACGGTAGGGCTTTCACACCTGATTGAGCTCTATGGCAGACGGGGACACGCGTACTTCACACGGGAGACAGAGCGACTGACTGCTACCTTTCCAGGAAGGAGATAAATATTTAACGCGTTTTGCATCGTTGCAAGACTATCAAGATGGTTATGCAAAGCAGAGTCGCGGACGCGGAGAGATCATAGCAGGGTTACGTCGGCTGATACTTATTGATCTGCTTATGCTGGAAGCCTTATTTTAATGATTCATTATGTATATGGATTGTATAAATATATTCGTATTTATATTGCGTATGGCATCGCAGCAGAAAGTTGTATATGTAAGTAATTAAGTAAAGTAAGGCAAACCTTAGTAAAAAAAAATGAAACATTCCAGCATCCAGCCCAGGAAGCCATGGAGTGCAGTGATAGCATCGTGCTGTCACCCCAGGAGAGAGAGTGATCTGTTTGTCAGTCTGATCACAGTCACACTGAAGCACTTTTTTGATATCCTGTACGCATAGTATGTCTTATTCAGTCAGCAGTGTAGATTAATTGATAATTGGTGTCTCTAAATTAGAGTGTGAGTGTTTGCCCTGCAGTGAGCTGGAATACTGCCCAGGGAGCTCCTTTTGTTCCATGCTGACTGTGTCCCTGCCATTGTTACTGCTGCATAATTCATTAACAATATGGACATACATTAAGAAGAATAATTGAAAAAAAAGAATATTACTATATATGTATATATACGAATCTAGTACACACACACACACACACATATATATATTTAAGCATAGTACGACTCAGTACATGAGGTCACCAGCATGTTGAGATATGGCCGTAATGAGCTAAAACATTGGCACAGCACAAGCAGCAATGGGCGGCCAAAGGAAACACACTTGGTGCTGTGTTGCCGGTTAGGGCATAGGGCACAGAGTAACAGTCAGTGTTGGCACAGTACTAAGCTCATCCCCATACCACAGAGTAAATGCTGCTGCTGATTCACATGGTCGCTGCATTTTCGCATTTGCAGTCAGACTGTTAGTGTGGCATGGGAGTGATTTGGGATGGGGATATCACAGCTTTCATGAATCACAGAAGCTTATCTCCCGCCCCTTGAATACCATCCCCCTTAGCACGCACCTCTCCCACAACCGTCTTATTGGAAAGCGCACGATGCGGAGGAGGACGACGGACCAATGAGAGACCAGATACCAGCTGCTCTTGCAAAGTGTTGAGCAAATACTGCTGTTCTTCACCGGCAGGATGGTGGTGTGTAGAAGGGTGACCACACTTTCATACTGTACATGCGGAGCAGACTTTTTTTTCCGTGCTGTCATCCGCACCCCCATTCTGATACACATGTATACATACGCATACACATGAATCACACAAATATTATTCCTGGAACATGTTTTAGTTTTCCATAATTATTTTGATATTCATGATGATGAATCTTGTTCTCAGACTCACAGTAATGCTATTAAGGGACAGAATGACTCAATATTTTTACAATGACAGGAAATTTACTCCAAAGACTGCCAAAGGTAACAATCACTTTGACAGGGACACTAAAACATGACCAAACATAGCATAAGCTGTTGGGGAAATCTAATTTTTTAATAGCAATATTGAAATCTATCCACCATGGAACTTTTTATGCATTTTTGGTGAGTTCAGTACATATTCTGACATACATTCTGGTTGGTTGTTTATGTAATGAAGTAATCTTTTTAAATCACAGTTATTTTTTAGCTTGGACTGAGACTCCTGGGCCCTTCACATGCATTACTTAAAAAGCATAATCTAACTTGGAACTTCCCTGAACCCCCTGAGAGGTAAAAGCACGTTTGAGACTTTGCTAGGTACAGTTTGCACATCCTCGACATGTTTTGTGGTACAGTAGCATTGATGAGACATCGGCACATTACCCATTTGGAAATCCCTTTTGTTTCCCAGGATACCTCCCTTTCGCAAATTCTGCCTCCCAGAATCACAAATGTTTACTGACATCACCCTACAACCCAAGCAGTGCTCCAATTCACTCTTCCCAATTTGCCGTTTTGTTTTCTCTCAAATCGTTCCATCATGGCTTGTCCGTGTTCTGTATCTGCAGTGCTTCTGCATTTGTATTTTATGAGCATTTACAAAATAATAGTTCAGAATGGAAATTAGCATTTTATTCGACACCCTGCATTTCTGGGATACTTATTGCTGTTTTTCATAGCTCCTGGCGAAACAGCCCTACTACTCATGCCGGCCTGATCAGGTCAACTTCCACAAAATGCCGAGAAGCTGATGCTTTTCTGCCTGTAGCCTTTGTAAAGGCCAAATACAAACAGGAAAGAGGCATTTCCCGCAGTTCCCACTGGCTGGGAAATGGTGAGAGAGGACAAGAAGCTTTTTTTATACAAAGAATTTGGGCTTCCGCAGAATAGGAGCTCCTGCTCAATCCAGATGACCTGTGTGGCACCCTGGCACCAGGTTGGCCACCCAAATAGCGCTGGGCAATAGTCATACTGATCAGACCCCCTGTCTGTAGACAGGCTGATATTTGAAGTACTTCTGTCACCCGGATAGCATCTCCTGCTGGAGGGAGGCAGTTACGTCCTGTATACACTGGGGCAGTATTGGGTGTTTTGTAGGTTCTCTCTATGTGTCGTTCTTTATTTCTTCTCCCTAACAGGCAGACGTGTCGTGACCGGATTGGAAGATTATTGGCTCCGCCTGTCATTCTGGTTGGCTGTCTGGCTGCCGCTTTAACTTTAAAGCGAAGTCCGGCATAGTGAGAGGAGCGACTTCTGGGGTAGAGCAGCATTTGTTGCGTGATTCCATTGCGACACTGCCCAGGGCCGTCCAGCCACTACCACCGCTGCTAGCTTGGTGTCTGTCTTTTCCCTTCCCCTCATAAACGTTTTCTCCCTAATAAATGAACGGAAAGAGCAGACCTGGGCGTTTGGGTGTCGTGCTCCTTTCAGTCAGTGTGGCGGTCTCGCGAAATCCGAAACAGAGGCTATAACTCCTTTGTCACCTGCCCTGCCCCTAAACAGGGATGTGACAGAAGCCATGGCAAGGGCGTGTGCTTTCAGGAAGCCTGGAGGGCGTCCATGCATGCTTGCCATGTGGCCTCTGTGTATCTCTACACAGCATAGCTGTCATGTGGAAAGGCATAACCTGGAAAGCTGTGGAAAGGTGTATCTTATATACTTATATTGAACTGGCTGGAGAGGAATGTAGACACATCTGAGCTGTTGTGCGTATTTTACTCTTGACGTATAAAAAAAAGGTCTCCTAAAAAGGGGTGGAAGTGAGACATATAACAGGAAATGTGGCTTGACAGGAAACCAAGAATCACTTTAAGCTACATGCTAAGTGAGAGACATAGTTTTTTTCAAAACATTGTTTTTTAGCGATATTTCCCACATTCAGACAATGGTAACCTTCCATGGGAAGTAAGCATTCTCCTTTCCTAGTGAGCTTTGTCGCTAGGACTTGGGACTGGTTTAGCGATGCATGCCGAAAATCATCAGGGAAAATGTTTCTGTGGTGTTGGAGGCAAAGGCCGTGCTGTGTGATTCTCGGTTTAAAATAACACAAATCGTGGCTTTTAGCCGGGAGACTTGAGTTTCTCTTGTTCTGCATGTGAAGAAATTAGTTTATTAACAAAATATATCAGTCTTTTGCTCTACGAATGATTTCGGCCCTTGGAAATGTGGGCAGCACCACTCAGAGGCTCGTGACAAAGGCACACCAGGCAGGACGACCTCTTAGCTTGTCTGTGGGGGTTTCCTTGCCAACTCGGTGCTATTGAGAGGTGCAGCATTGCATCTCTTACCATTGTACTCAACTTGTTCACATGTGTGCTTGAATATCAGGCAATGGACGGAACGTCTAGGTAATCTGCAGGGTAAGCTGAAGTAGGTCCTTAATATTTTTCAGTCTTTGGACACTGTGAAATGCTAGCAGTCTCTTATCGCCACCTCTCACTTCTGCATTTGGTAAGAGGGGGAATTTAAGTGGTGGTTTCCTGTTAAAACAAGACAAGCAGCGCACAAGCTCTTAACTGTGTCAGAACTAAATTATCCACTCGCTCCATTAAGAATCCCAGGAAGCCGCTGCCCCGCTGGTCCGACCCGAACGCTGTCCCAGGATAAAAGGCAGGAAATGTGGATGAGTGATATGTACTGTGTGTTTTTTTTTTTTAACCACAGAGCCGGTATTTCTGAGCAACATGCTCAGTTTAGCGCGCTGCAGTGCATGCTATTGCGAGCAAAGGAAGTGCGCTACCAATCTGCTATCACACTTTTTTTGGCCGCCGCGCTGACGTTCTCTCTTGACTTGCAGTCACATTAAAACTTGGAGTGTTGGGCAATTTGCTTTCAGCAGCGTTAGTCATTTACTTTTCTCTGCCAGAATCTTTGCCACTTACACTTAATATGTAATAAATATGCTACGATCCATTTAAAGATCTCACTAAAAACATGTTCCTTGCAGGAGGCTCAAGGCCATGCCACTCTCAAACCGCTCAGATCGACTTCCTGTTACTAACAGCCGACATCGATGTGGCCTGACCGTAGTCAGTGAGTCATCGCAGAACAAACAGGCCCAGCTAGAACTGGCACAAAGAGCTTCCCATACTGTGCTTAGCTCTTCTTGGAGTTCCAGGGAACATCTCTGCTTAGTAAGCGCCTCTAGTGACAAATAATAGCATATCTTGTTGAAGAGTCTGCAGGCGACAGAAAGCGCGAGAAGGGTAACGGCGCAGCCGGCATATTCCCCGCTATGCCTGCAGCCAGCTAGCCGAGGCTTTGAATTGTGTGAGCTAAGAAATGTGACGAATCATCTGGGCATTGTCACTGTGCTATTGTGTTATTTCTGCTCAGATTAAATAATGCTAACATTACTTTTTCTTCAGATCATTGCAGAAGATGGTTTAACCTTGACGCTCACATGAATTTCTGCCTTATTATCTCTAAATGCTGGATTCTAACCTACATGTACATCTCTCTGTGAAGCCCGGAATCCCTCCATATTGCCACCCTTTCACATCTTTAACTCCCAGAAGAACACACCTCTGCAGAAGCACAAAATGCTTCCTTTTGAATGACTTTGTTATTTTATACCAGTGAATATGAAAGCAACACTCCACCTATTTGATCTATGCTAGTGTTGATTAATTCTGTGCTAGCCCCCTTGTATGAATGTATATAAATGTAGGTAATGGATGTGACTTACTGCACATTATCAGTTGTTAAACTGAAAAAAAACACTTCATACATCTCTTGCAGCATGCAGCAGTGACAGGCACAACCTCCATGTGCAAGGATTACAGAGCAGCGTGAGACTGATGTGACAGCTACATGTATAAGAAATGGCCATGTGCATGAATGTGTCACAGTGTGAGTGTAAATGCAGGTGCAGACCTCGGTGGAGGGAGGCCCGAGTCACAAAGCCACCTGGCCTATCCCTGCTGTTCTCCTCCCTGCACTCGGCCATCCTTCATAACTGGTTGATGCGTTTCTTCATTTCTGGTATCCTGGTTTGGTGCTAATCTGCAGAGGAGCCGACTGAGGACTGAGGTGCAGTAAGTGTCTGCGGTACACTGATGCCCCTGGGGAAAGACCTTATATCTGTCCCTACCATAAAGGAGGCAGCAGGTGGCCTCAGGCTCTGACTGGCCCAGGACACCAATCATTTCCTTCAGCTGTCTGTCAGCACTGCCTGCCCACAGTTCCAGATTATTACCCTGCTGGCGTTGGCTCACAGTGTGTGTGTGTTTGTGTGTGTGTGTGGGGGAGATCAGCGAAGGGCCTCGAGAGGGCAGGGCCGAGCGGGAAAGGTCGACATGGCGACAAACGACCCCTCCCACAGACACTCTGACGCACATGACATTTGCCCTGCCTTTGCACTTCTCCAATTGAACACCTAACATTCGGGGTTCGCCGTGGCTTTTAGCATGGGCAGCAGGTCAAACACTCACTCCCGGCCTCCCATTAACATGAAAAAAGGTGAAAAGTGATCTTCTGCTGTACAGCTTCTTTTCCCAGAATGCATCAGAATCAGGCCTACCCCGAGCACGTTTATGTTCCCAATTGGGTTTCTCTAGGATTCCCTCCTCGTCCAGCTTTGGTTTGCTTTGATTTGTATTTGAAATGTCATTCAGCTGTATATTTGTCAATCATTGAAATATCCCAGGTAACTTATCCAAAAAGATTGCTTGCTGTTCATTATGCAGTTGGCTACAACACTGGCTGACTGAACTGCAAAGCTCTGTGTAATTTATAGGCCACACAGGAAATGACATCACGTAAACCATATCAACAATCCGAATCATATCAATAAAGAATTTGGCTCATGAAGACTAAAGTACTGCGTATGAATAAGACCCAGTACTTTTAAGGCAAAGGGCAGAGAGTGACTTTGGTCTAATTAGAGGCCTATCATCTGCACAGTGGGGCGTCATTTATGTATTCAGTTGTCCAATAGACATGTCATAAAAGCAGCTACCCCTCACAGTGCCTCTATAAGTGAGATTGAAGTCATACCCATTATGATTGTACACATGGACTTAACTATACAGCTCTCCAAAGTCATGTCATAAGAAATTTACATCCATCTTCTCATATTTTCCCACTCCAGAGACACCTGGATATAGTCCTGAAGCTTAGAAGACCATGAAGGCATCCCTTCCTACTTATTTGTGATTCCGTTGTACGTCACCCTTCTCTGTGTGGGAGGCTGCTTTGAACCTGATCACAGACATAAGTTTACATGGCAGTTGGGTATTTTCCAAAGTCACAAACTGGTTTTGAACTTTTAGACTTTGCTGAACATTGTTGCTGTTGTTGTTCGTGTCTATTAGGAAGTGTGCACTGAAGATGCATGAAACTTCCTATATATCAAAGGGACAATGAGCATTGTAAAAAAGACATGTTATGTATGACATCGGTGATTATTGAGAAAGCTGCAGACTGGAGGAGGTACATGGGTCTGTGTGAGGGACTTGGGTAAAACTCTTTATAAATGGATGGCATTTAGAAGGTAACTCACTTCCGAAACTAATTAGGGACTTTCTCTGTAAAGGGCATATAAAAATCTGTGTTACAGTAAATGTGGCTTGGAAGCTCTGTGTATGTCAGCAATGCCGCCCTAACTAACCATGCCTGCATGTAATGGCACAGAAGGTTCAGCGACTGTCTCTTACGTACAGGGGCATGGCTAGAAATTTGGGGCCCCCAGACTAAGTATCACCTTGGGCCCGATTAGACATAAGTGCTGTGCGCCGGAATCTGGCAGGCCTGCCGTGCCGGAATCTGGCAGGCCTGCCATGCCCTTGCTGAGCTTACAGCAATGTTTAATTTTTTTTCAGACATCTACCTTCTGGTTAAATTTCTGATAACACTGTTTAACCTTATTTTTACCATGTTACAAACCCCTCACACCACTCTACTGCCTAGTCCACCTGAGCTGTACAGAACTTCTCAAAAAGGAAGCATATTTGCAGAACTTATGGCCTTTCCCATGTACTGTCTCATATTGTCCGTCTCATTTTATCGATTTCATCTACGCATATCATCAGAAACATTTTAATTCAAATCAGTCCAATTAAATGTATTTTTATGAAGCACCCTGAAGCATTTTATATACAACAAAACAATCAGCCAGTTTATACCAAGCTTGCAACAGATATGCGAGAGTGACTGTGCAGGATTACTCTTCTCTGACAGCTGTCGTTTATAGCGGTGGAGTAACTGTGCTACAGCTGAGCCTCTGGTTCTCACACCATGCTTGAGAACAGCTCTGGAATCACGGGAAAATATTTCTGTATATATCACCAAAAAGATTAATCATCAGCTCTGGCTTCTGCAGAGCCTGGGCCTGAGATAATTAACCTAGCCTGGCAATGTTAAGAGTGCAACAGGTCAGAATACAGGCGAATTGCGCTTATGAGGAAGTGGCCTTTGGAATGTGTCTGGTCGCATGGACGATCGTGTGAATTCCCTCCTTCAGAAGAACATTTCAAGTACATGCTGCAGGTTAAAAATGGTCAATGAGGTGAAGATCTGACGTTACAGGATCCATTTGAAACTTCTTACTGTTTAGTAAAACTGCATGTTGATGGTATAGTGCAAGTAATTTTTTATTTAAAAATATTTATTAGCAATGCACCAGCAGGTAGTTATGTAGGGAGGTGTTAAGGAGATGCTGGGCTATTAGCCTCACACTCGTCACAGTCTGGCGTGGTGGAGCCTTCTTTAACGAAGCGGCCTGTAATTAGGACAAAGATGGCAGCTGTGAGATCTGTGGGAGGTGTTTCTGGGGATCTTGTCACACCGAAAGCCTCCTTTGGTGAGATGGAGCCATCGTCCACTGCGAGCCTTACGCAGTGTATGATGGTTCGTGGCTGCAAAACAGGCCTTTTCAAGGTCATCTTCTTAAAGGGAGGCCTTCCGGGTTCAAAGGAGAGTGACAGAAAGCCTCCCTCAGTTAACTCTTACCAAGACTGCTCTTCTTGTTGTTGTTGTTGTTGTTGTTTACCGTCTCTGTCTTGAAAACTGTACAACAATGAAGCCCAATCTGAGCCAAGCAGACATTACAGGTTTGGGAGAAAGATAAACATGGGCAGCATACATAACTAAAACATAACCTGTGATTATGATACTAATAAGACAATATACCGCCATTAAAAGCCGACACAGTAAACAGCGTTTATAGTATATATATATATATACATATATTTTTTTTTGTGCGTGTGCGTGTGTGTGTGTGTGTGTGTGTGTGGCTCAGCACAGGCCCAGGCCCAGGCCCTGGCCCAGCACAACTAGCTTTTCCAGCTTGCTTTCAGACTGCATGCAGAAGGTCATACGTGGCTCTTCCTCAGGTGATGTCACTTCAGTACAGAATTTATATGCATGAACTGCTACGGGCAGCACTTCCGACAGGCGCAGACTCCGGGTCTTAGTGCCAGTGAGGGCACAGATTCAGGGAGGACACAATGGACGGAGCTCAGACAGCTAACAGTGTCCAACACCAGCTTTAGAAAACATGTTACTGATGCAGCACAAGCTAAGGCTAGATGCTCGTTTGTATTGCTGCAAAATGTGTTTTCATCTAAGCATCTGACACTTTAATGCCGGGGTAGCTTGCTGTATATTGATATTTAGTGAGGCAATTTGGTCTTCAGAACACGGGAGCAGGAGCATTTGCGGGAGCGTTAACCGGTCTCCACACCAGCCATCTTCAGCCTGGGCAGAGAGTTGGGGCTGGAGACTGCATGCTTCATTTTAACACACCCAGCTCTTTGTACCATTGTAATATGTGCCCCCCCCCCACCTGGCCGGATATGGGTTGGTGCCCAACCCAATTTAAAATAAGTCAGAACAATAATCACTCAGAAATAACAGCAGGTCCGTATCCTCATCTCAAACACGCCGCGATCCCACGAGGATGCAGGTATGACAGTGCTCTTAAAGGGCCAGACATGAGGATTGGCGTGAACGTGACCTTTGTGACCTTGTAAACTCTCGCTTGTACACCTCTAAAGTGTTTGCAGCAGGTATTACACTATGATGTATTATAAATGTTCTCAAAATATCACCAATTGTTATCCTGCATTTGATATAAAACATCGAATAACATTCCAGGAAGTAGGTAATACAGCTTCCTGAAAGACGATGGCTAATAACTGTTTCTGCAAGCAAGTGTCATATTTTTTAAGCTTTTTAAGTATATTGGTGAGTTGTTTGTTTGGCGTTTGTTTGGTGACAGCATTATCGTAAACACTTCATTTCAGTGTTTATTTTTTAAATGGGTAAAGCGGGAATTTGTTTATTTGTCACTTATAACCTGCCGTGCTTTTGGCTGTTGACTACAGGGAAGAAAATAAAACAGGAAGTAGATTCACATAACTTCCTCTTACTGATCTATGCTAACTTATGGAGACCTCTTGTGGCAAAAAGTTGCAACCGCACTTTTTTGCAGTAAAACAGCTTTCTGATCTTCAATCGTTGGCTGAAATATCTCATGTATATTACTGTTACATAAACCATATTTTTGGAATAGATTCTCAAACCTGCAGTGTACAGCATTAGATAATTAGATAAAAGTTGTATAGGTGGTTAGCTGCATGTAACAAATTAATTTGTGGATGTCAATTAATATGGTTTATGCGCTCATTTACATCAGTTTCCCTTAGAAGTATATTTGAAATGTATGTATTACCAGATGTTTTTCATACCACGTGCTCTTTCAGAAAGCGAGTCCTCATATCCTTTTAAGGATATTGACTTAAAGGCCTATAGTACATTGGGCTGACTAATCCCGTACCTCAACATCCACAAATCTGGCATTCTTCTGGCAGATGCCTGCTATGCACCCAGCTCGCTTCTGTGGTCTGACAGCAAGCCAGTAATTGATTTAATTTGGTAACTTATTATTAGTTAAAACGCAGAAAAGTGTTGATTTGATGAAACCTACATCAAAAACTCAACTTCTATATATGATAACAGCAGCATCAAAACACAGCCCCTTTCACCTGAGTAAAAATAGCCACAACGCTCAGGAGTCTGTTCTGTCTCTTCCTTCAGGCATCATATGTCTAAAAAAAAAATAGACCATTTTGCTGAAACACGAGCCCTGGGTTTCAGAGAGGTGTTGGAACCCATTCTGCAGATGGCGCTGCATTAGCTGGACTCTCAGCGATTTCATCTGGAGTAACCTCAGCCTGGATCGACCATCGCTGTTGTTTTAGGGCCGACTGCTTTGTCGCAAACCAGGAAGCGGCTCCATCCCGTCAGGCAGAACCCGACAATTCAGCGAGAGACAGGTCTTAAAGACATGAACCGTCTACGCAGAAAGCTTTGATAGCACCAAATTTATATGCCAGTCTTCTTTCATCTCACATGGTACTGGAAATAAAGCCCATTGAACAGCCTTTGGCTCGAACAGAGACATTACCACAGGAGCCAATTGCCAAACCGCTCTTGACGAGCAGCATAAACTGAGAAGATCTAGACGATCACTGAGAAAAGCTATTTGGCACCAGGAAGATAATTTACAATGAGCAAATACCTATTACACTGTGGTTTTATTTAGTAGACAATCTGAGGGCTAATTGCAATAACAAGATTATGAAGTCATGTGATCCGTGTGCGTGAAGTCATGTGATCCATGTGCGTGAAGTCATGTGATCCGTGTGCGTGAAGTCATGTGATCCGTGTGCGAAGCTTATGTGTCGGTAACGATGTGCTGTGCTTTTTGTACCCATAAATCAGCACTTTCTCTTGCCATGTTCCCTTCCATGTAACTTAATCTGCTAGCTAAATTAGAGCTCGTTTAAATCTTAACCAAGAATGTGGTGGGGGGTGGGGGGGTTGGGGAGGGAGCCTCTATTTAAAATCTTGTTCCTTGCCCAAACAAACCGGTGAGACACAGGGGGAAGCTTCGCCTGTGTGTTCATATCACGGTTGAACAATTGCTTTGTTTGTGCTGTTTTGCCCTCAGGGATGCAGACTTACCTGTAAAGTTACAAGCTGTTATTAAAGCAAATGGGTATCCTCCAGGCAGCATTCCAGATGTGCAGGCAGCTATGAACACCCTTCCACATACCAAGAAGAAAACGAGTCAGAGAGCCATCCAGAAAATGTAAGAAACGGGTTTTTGACTAGCAGTTTTTTTTTTTTTACTGTGTTTTGCTTTCATGTGTGCTAATAAACAATGGGTTTGGAATGAAGTTGTTCAGAGTCAATGAAGCTTTTTCAGCGCCCCCTCTGAGAATCGCACTCGCTCTCGGCTCCTTTCTGTTTGATGCATCTGTTCAGATGGCATGGATGCAATGAGAATCTGAGGAAGACCATAGGTACTCCCGGCTGACACACCCATCTGCTGAGTAATATTGCCTGTCCTTCCGCCTCATTGTCATCTACTGACTTTCCCTGGGGCAGTTTCGCACACTTAGCGATCGTCTTGTCTACTGAAGCAAGATTTTTAGCTGACTCCAGGTGTCTGTATCCCTGTATTCAAACTGCCCTTCAAAGCTACTCTCTCGTCATGCAGCGCATAATTACTGCTGCCATACCACTCATGCGTGTTATTATCAAGCCCTTGGCAGACAAAGCAATGGGTGGTAAGCAAGGGTGAACGCCATGATATTTTAGTTTCTAATTTTAATTAATTTTAATCTTGAACATGGTATTTAAAAAAATTTACCTACATAGTTTTTTGTTCTCAATCAAAATATTCTGCCATTGACACAGGCTGACGGTCCCTGGCAGTAAGGCTACATAGCCTGTGTACGAACAAGCTAACAGTAACTGGCGGTTAGGCTACACAGTCTGTGAACGGACAGGATGACGGTCCCTGGCGGTAAGGCTGCACAGCCTGTGTATGGACAGGCTGATGGTCCCTGGCGGTAAGGCTGCACAGCCTGTGTATGGACAGACTGACGGTCCCTGGCGGTAAGGCTGCACAGCCTGTGTATGGACAGGCTGATGGTCCCTGGCAGTAAGGCTGCACAGCCTGTGTATGGACAGGCTGATGGTCCCTGGCAGTAAGGCTACACAGTCTGTGTGCAAACAAGCTAACAGTAACTGGCGGTTAGGCTACACAGTCTGTGAACGGACAGGATGACTGTCCCTAGTGGTAAGGCTACACATGGACAGGCTGATGGTTCCGGACGGTAAGGCTACAGAGCCTGTGTATGGACAGACTGACAGTCCCAGGAGGTAAGGCTGCACAGCCTGTGTATGGACAGACTGACGGTCCCTGGCAGTACAGCTACATATGGACAGGCTGACGCTCCCTGGCCGTAAGGTTATGCAGCCTGTGTACGGGCAGGCTGACGGTCCCTGGGGGTAAAGCTACACAGCCTGGATTACGTACAGGGTGAAGGCCCCTGATGGTGAGGCTACATAGTTGCATGTTGTCAGAGAATCATCAGGACTAGAATAATAGTAACGGCATTTTCCTGTAATCATGTGATAGTGTAACATTTGGTTAACCAGATATCCTGTTTAATTAAGAATGCTGAGAGCAGATACATATGTTTATTAACTAAATACCTTAAAATTATTTTTCATCCTGCACAATCCAAGCAGAAAGTCATGTTTTCTCTACAATTTACAGAATTATATTAAATAACCCATGGCTCTTAATATAAACCCTTATTATTGGGGGACATCAGGTAAATACAGAGCTGACTTATATTGCATACTTGTCATCTGAAAAGCTATGGGTACTAATCCAGTGGATTTAACTGCTTACTAGCAATGTATTGCAGAAATGAGAAAACGATACTTAGAATGAACCTAAAGATTGTATTCTTGCGTCTCTTTACCTTCTTTTGCGGAGATTGTTGTTTTCATCAGTGTTTTGTTGTTTTGAACAGTTAAACTGAATGATCTTACTGTTAAATGAAAAATAAAAAAAAGTTATAAGAATGGATACACATCCATTTTCAACAGTGACTTAATTTATGGTTTTGAAATACAGAAGCTACCCTAGGATTTAAAGAGTATAAGGCAGGGTGAACCTTAAACACAGGGAACTCACATAAAGTGACATACACCTGAAGAGGGATTCTAAGGAATGGGGAAGGAGCTCCCAGAGAAACCTTCACGTGGTGGATGGGTGGTCATGCCTCAAGGGGCAGCAAAGGCAGGCGTGTTCAGCGACCTGAGGAACATCTGAAGCATGGAAGCCATTTATGAGAAAACGCAATGTGTGTCACATGAAAAAAAACAACATATATATAGAAATAACTCTATATATCAATAGCTTATAATCTTAGATATAAATGAAATATCATGTTGGACGTCTTACAGAGGAGCCGACTGGTATTGGGTTACAGAAAGCAGTCGCATGGGATGTGTCAGCCCTTAACCAGCCCCCCCCACCACGTCACTCATTATAATGGCAGCTCACCTCTGGAATGTAAGCTGATGGGGGGAGCAGGAGATGGTATGGGGGGGAAAGGACAGCGTGCGGAGAGAGAGAGGGGGAGGGAGGGAGGGAGGGAGGGAGAGTGGGGAAAACAGACTAAACAAAGAGGAAGCTTGGGGGTCGATGGGGGGGGGGTTGAGATGAGTGTTAGTGACACCCCATTTTAGTGTTCCAGAGAGGCGCAGGGCCAGCACGCCCCTTACCCAGAAGCTCCAGAGCCGGCAGCCTCTGCCTCTCACACAGCCATGAAGCCTCTCACTTGGATGAGTGCCGTGGCCCTTCTGCTCTGCCTGATCTCCTTAAGCGGCGCGGACATCCACAGGTGAGTGGCAGATGCAGCAGAAATCTGGAGGACTTCTGCATGTATGGTTCTTCAAAGCCTAGGAAGCTATTGATTGTATGAAATTGCTGGACTGATGGTCTGGACTTGGCCCTTTGCATGTTCACGCAACGTTGTTGTCACTCGTCTTGTTGCATAATATAATCAGATGAAGTGTTTGGTCAGAAGGCTACAGGTTCTGCTTGATAGGGGGTTCTGGTGCTCTAACCATGAATGCGGGAGCATGCAGTTTTGTAAATGAATGCAGGTTCATTTCATAGTTTCTCTAAACCAGTGAAAGTTAAAGATGAAAGGACAGATGTTTGCCTAAATTTGACATGTTTGGTAAAATGCGAAATGGCACTTTATCATAAAGGCGGCTGAAAGGTGTGGATTTCCTGCACGTAACTGAGAGTCAGAGTCTTTCCCACTGCCCATGTCCTCACGGTTTATTCGCAAGACGCCACGCTAAATGTGGCAAGGCAGCTGTCAGGACAGTCAGCGGTTTGCTCCTCTCGGCTATTCTGGTGCAGCTCGAACACGCCTCAGTGCCCGTCCACAACCCCCGCCCCGCACAGACCGTGCACCCGGGTCCCCGACGGGCCCCCAGCTCATTTTCGGAAGTGCCGACAGAATGCGAAACATCTGGGACACCCGGAGTTGAGCAGCGTAGCGGTTAGGGAGTTCCTGGGACACAGCGTTGTACCTGCATTCCAGGGTCTAATTCCATAGGATAATATAGACTATCTTTAATGCAGTGGAGGAAATAAAATGGGAGCTTTTATTATCACTAATATAAAAGTCAATAGAATTTGTTACATTCATTAGATTTTTTTGATTGGCACTGTCAATGCACACACTTACTCAGTTTCAGTTTCTTAAATCAAACTGTGCAAGGCAACATTTATACTTCAAAGTCCCTGTTATTTAAAGGGAAGGTGAGCCAAGTGGGATCTAATTAACATTCTGGTGAGTCTGGTTAATTGAGTCTGGAATGGAGTGGGAGGAGTTCGGGGAAAACCCCACCCCTCAACCAGCTGATATTCCTGTACTTCCTTGGGAGTTATGATTTCCCACTGTGTCCTTTGTTTATTTTCTCTAGTGTTTCCCAGTGGAGCCACATTAGTGATTCATATTATTAATTATTATTATTATTATTATTATTATTATTATTATTATTCTAGGGCCTGCTACCGTTTTCCGGCTTATACAAAGGTATATGTTTGTGTATTCATGAGTGTCATCTGTTGCCCTTACTGATGTAATGCACATGGTCTTGTCACCCACCCTCGAGTTACTTCATGGGAGATCGTCCAGTAAACAAGTAAGTGCTAATGTCTTTAGCCAGGTAATGGAGACCAGGGGACCAGGGGAACCCAAGGCAGTCAGGCAGGGAAGCAGAACTCAGCCTGACCCTGAGGCTGCAGCCAACAATATCAGCTGCTGAACCATCCATATTTTTTTCTTATTCATTGGATTCACCTAGTCATCAAACTATTCAATACACAACGCTATATGTAATGCGACTGCTCTTCTGCCGGGAAAGGTAGATTTAAAGCCAAATACCTGAATTAAGCAGTTGCTAAACACGGCTGAATGTGTTTGTCATTTTGTGGCCTTCTCCTTCACCCATCCAGGCGGAATAGGCAGGTCTCAGCGGCTACCCAGCCAGGCTTGTGTCGCTACGGCTGGAGACTGGACTGCTGCTATGGCTGGAAGAAGAACAACAAAGGCTACTGTGAAGGTGAGCAGCTAACGCTAAGCCTCCGGTTCATTTAAGTATGGAATGAGACGGGAAGGGGATCCTTCATTCTACGAGGATACAGTGTTACACACAAGCCTGTGTGGTTTCATGTCCGACCAGAATTATATTTGATTATTTAAAATTAATGTGCAACATGCAGTTTTATGAGAGAATGCATAAATGTTTAATACATCATGGCCCGTAAGTGCAAAACACAAAAGCAGAAACAAAACCATAACAACATTACTGAAAACAAAACAGCAAAAACAAAAACACAACAACATTAACTCAAAATAGAAAGAGTAGGTCCTTAATCAACATCACATGCTTCTTTCTGATTGGATACAGGGTATAACCATCACAAAAGCAAAGTAGTTTATTGTGCCATCGCCTACCTCCGCTTTATGTTGCCATCTTGGTGCATTTGTTTTTCTGTGTTCATTTTGGAAGTCGGAAATTTCAACTGGAATGCCACCTGAAGTACTGACTCAGAAGGTTGCAGAAACCTGCAATGTCAACCTCAGAATTCAAGATGGCTAACTTTAACCCCCTACCTCTTACAATCAAAAAGAATCAAAATTACTAATCAAAAACGAGCATGTGATGTCCAATAAGGTCCCTTCCTTTCCGTTTTGAGTTAGTTGTTGTTTTTGTTAATGTTGTTGTGTTTTAATCCTTGCTGTTGTGTTTTGCTCTTACAGGCCACCATATTTGTAGTTAAATGAGCAATCATGTCAATAAATCACACTTTCACTGCACAGTAAGTTAGTTTACATTATGGATATTAATTGTGCAAGAGATCAAGATGTCTGATTTAAGGAATTCTGACAGAAAATACCACTTCATAATGTACCATGGGGTAGGTCAATTCATTCAGGTCAGGATTATCCCTTCTGTATTCTCTACTTCCATTTACATGTCACCAGCCCAATGTGAACATGGATGCAAGCATGGAGAATGTGTGGGGCCCAACAAGTGCAAGTGTTTCCCAGGATACACTGGGAGAAGCTGCAGCCAAGGTCAGTGGCCTTAATGACTTGCCCTTTTATAACTCCTGTCAGGATGTCTCCCTCAAGCTTAAGCTGTAGCTCGCCAGCTTCCTGCCATTAAATCAGCAGGTAGTGACATCACATTTACAGCCCTATAACTGTTGCTGCACACCTGCATGCCCAGGAAATCACACTCTGACAATGTTACAGTATGGCAGTGCCACTACCACAACGTGACAGATTCCAGCAATCAGTTCAGCCTAAATTTCTACAAAGGTACCTACACTTCCAGAAAGATGATGTTTGAAGCTTTGTTGGATGAATTGAAAACAAAATGTTGATATCAGGCTCTGAATGTCAATGTCTGCTAAAGTAATTAGACACAAAACACTTCCGGTGAAAGCTGCTTGGTCGTCAGAAAAGCAGAGAAGAACAACCTGCCGCTCTCCAGGAAGGAGAATGCGAGGGAATGAGCGTATGGTTCTCTGCAGATCTGAACGAGTGTGGCCTGAAGCCACGCCCATGCAACCACCGCTGCATGAACACCCACGGCAGCTACATGTGCTACTGCCTGAATGGATACATGCTCATGGCCGATGGCTCCTGTACTGGTACGTGCACCCAGTAGTGCCACCGGTGCCCTTGTAAATGCCTCTTTACTGTCCTTTGATGCCAGAATTCTAACAGTATGCATACATTTAAAGCCTCATTGGACTTTACACCTTGATTTCTTCTGGAAGCATGTCTTTCATTACATATGAAGGTTTCTGTATAAAGACAAAGTCTTACACATTTGCAATGCAGTGGTGTCATCACAAGATGGCATCATGGGTAAGTACCTGCAGTTGACCAAAATGTTGCAGATTTTAGTGTGGGGAGGGGCAGTACCCTTGACTTCATAGGGGTGGGGCAGTACCCTTGACTTCATAGTAAATTGAATTCTTTACAAACATATTACCAACACAGCAGCTGATCACTCATTCTTCGACATTGCTGCGGCTGTCACCCTAGACTCCAGGACGTGTTCGCTGGCTAACTGCCAGTACGGCTGTGAGGAGGTTCACGGGCAGACCCGCTGCCTCTGCCCCTCGTTGGGCCTGCAGTTGGCCCCAGACCAGAGAACCTGTGTCGGTAAGTGCTTTGGGTTCCCAGGCTCCCACACCAAGTTAGTGTTTAACCTCAGCAGGACAGCAACTCTTCCGCAGTCTGTTATTTTACATCAAAATATGCATTTGCACAGATGACCTAGTCCTGTCAATCTAACCTCCATAATCATTTATAATCATTTATCCAGCATGAGATTGCAATGAGTTTAAAACCATCCCATCAAGTACTGGGACAAAACACACTGGATGGGATGTCAGGCCATCATAGGGCACATGCACATTTAGGGAAATTTAGAGATGCCCTTTTACCTAATCACTGTTTTTGGACAGCTGGAGGAGACCAGAGTACCCAGAGGAAACCTGAACAATACCTGGAGATCATGCCAGCTCCAAGATCCTAACCCTGGATTAGAGAGACAAACAAGCTGCCCACGGAGGCAATAGATATATGGGTCAACAGAACTGCAGATGTTCTCAGGAAACTCAATCTGTTAAGCAGCTGTGCAGTGGAAAAGTCAGCCAATCCTCCTCCTTCTGTTTTAACAAACCCTCCATCTACATCCAACAGACATTGATGAGTGCAAGTCCATGAAGAATCCCTGCCCTTACAACAGAAGATGTGTTAACACCTTCGGCAGTTACTTCTGCAAGTGCCAGATCGGGTTTGATCTGAAGTACGTCAACGGCAAATATGACTGCGCAGGTGAGCTACTCTGTACGGCTGTGGACTGTTGTAAAGCAAGGAAATTCAGCCAGTGGGTTTAAATCTTGATTTAATGTAGTGTTTAGGAAAGATTGCTAAAGAGCAAAGATTGCTGAAGAGCAAATTTCAAAAACTCACTCAGTTCATGGCGGGTATTTTGGAAATGAGACAGCCAATGATTTCCTCATCGTCCATCCATCCATCCATTTTATGAATCTGCTTGTCCTATACAGGGGGTCTGGAGTCTACCCACAGAAATGATACTTTCTTATGAACTTATCCCGTCCATGTAACCCATGGACAGAGTGAGTTTTGGAAATTTGCTCCTCATTTGGAGACAGAGAGCACCGTGTCATTCGCGACTTTGCAGAGCGATCTCCTCCTTTGATAACTTGCAGCCCTTTGTGTGCCGTTGTTTCAGACATCGACGAATGTGACGACGGCAGCCACAGGTGCAGCCCACACGCCAGCTGTTTGAACACGCAGGGCTCCTATAGGTGCAAGTGCAAAACGGGATTCAGGGGCAATGGCACTGAGTGCACAGGTGAGAAAGGAGGCTGGTGCAAAAGAGGAAGAGACTTTAACGGTCACTGCATGGCGGCTGTTTAGAAATGAGTCAGAAGCAGTGGAGTTCTCAAACTATTTTAGAATTTCAACATGACTCCAATTCTGGCAGGGTGCCAGACTTTGCACATCTCCTTTGTAGGTTTCCTCTCAGTGAAATTTCCTCTCAGTGAGGGTGCCTTCTGCTTTTTCTAGCAAAGCCATTCTTTCAGCATTCACGGGACGGGGACAGGGGCAGTGCAGATGAGTTCCTCAATGGTGAGAATACGGAATGTGTGCTTCTGTGCAGCCCCTTTGCATTCCTGCATTACCTTCAATGCATCGACATCATGCTCCCTGTCACCTGCAGCAAGTCTGCTGCCAGAGTTTAATATCCATATGTGCCTGTTTGCAGTACACTGATCTAAATAATAGCTGTTCTAGCTTTGCTGATGTGACACGTTCATCCATGCATGGGACACGTATAATTGTATTTAATATACCTTGTGTGCGGGTGTGTTTGTTTATATATATTACTGCAAATAAACTGAATGCTTAGTGTCTGTGGTACCTAAAGTTACTGCTACTTGCAGCACTAATGTTCTCACCATATGCCTGTAAATGTATGTATAATAATAATAATAATAATATTATTATTATGTACTGTAAGGTTGACGCCACCTCTTGACCGAATAGTTGGTGCTCCTCTGGAACATATTCAAGACTTCCAACGGCACGTTTTTTGCTTTCAACTTGTCTAGGGATTTTGGAAAAGAAAAATAAAAGGCCGTACAACGTGAATTTACCTTTCAGATAAATGATATTTACAAATCTCCATATGAAAACATGTCAGATGCAAATGGCCAGTATGTCTTGGGTTAAAGAGAATCCGTTTTCAGGACTGTATAGCAGTTTGTAAAAAAGATGCATCATATATGAAAAGTGTTCCACGCCAAAACCTGCAGCTATTCCGGACATACTGCTAAAAGCAGCACGCAGCAAGCTTGACAGCGAGCAGAAGAGGAACCTGATCCCAGAACCTGCGGCGACTTCGCACCCGAAGGCTCACCTCCAGCCTTTTGACTATGATGGAGACGTGTACATTGGAAATCTCGGTGTGACAGAACCAAATGGCGGGTTGCCTGAGGAGGAGGAGCGGAAGGAGCAGGAGGAGGATTGGGAGGAGCAGGAGGAGCCAGATGCACCCGTCAGTCCCCGGGGAGATGTCTTCTGTGAGTCTCCTTTCAGTTTCTTCTTTTAACTCTAACACTATTGCTGTGTCTCTTGCTATCCCTACTATTTAGTTCCCTTTTTAGTCTTAACAAGCATGACAAGACAATGATGCTGAGCACATTTGGCCACTTATATAATACCATGTGCAGGTTCAGTTTGTCTTCTGTCAGTTTCCATGAGATTTGATGAAGGGCTTTGACTGGATTCTGTCTTCGCAGTTTTCATTGGTTCCTTAATATGTTGTATAATTCAGGAATTTCTATTGGCACTCCAGCCACTGGAACAACTTCACAATGTTCAGTTCCATCTGAACATAGTGGTGCTGAGGTACCACCCCCTGCACGGCTGCACTCAGGTTCCCATCCCTGAGGTGGTTTGTCATGTGGTGGTATGCGGAAATGTGCTGTATCAGCATATGCCCCTTACCTCTTTACCTATTTATTCTAGTGCAGTGATTTCTGTGCTGGGTAAAGCTAGACCTGGGTAATGCTGCATGATCTCATTAGGATCTTGCTCTGGTTAAGGTGGTCCAGGTTGTTGGGAAAGCAATTCTTTATAAAGTGATGTGGCGGCATCCAGATCTCCTGCTATTGAGAATTTGTTAATGGGATGTGTGCCGCTGTTCCTCACATTCTAGAACTAGGACAAAGAAATTGGCTAAATATTTAATGTAAATAAACAAGGTTGGGGCTTGTGAGTTGTGAGGGGTGAGATCCAGGCAGATGGACCTACGGAAGTCCCACAGAGGGTCTTTACCCTACGTGTTATTATCAGAAATAGCTCCAAATCTTTCAAACAATGTGCCACGGCTGGGCACCGGGTTAATAAGGAGGTAATAACACAGGTAAGGGCTGGTAATCCGGGGACAGGCAAGAGTCAGGCGATCGGCGTCGGAATCCGGGGGAAAAGGCAGGGCTTGGTGTCCGGGAACAGGCAGGAGTCGGCAGTAGGAGGGCTAGACGGAGAATCTGTGGTCGGGAGAGAACAGAACTGAGGTCAGGGAAACGGGCAAGCAGAGGTACAGATGGGGAAATAAACGCTCGAAATTCGCAACAGAGGCTGAAGATTAAATAGGCTCTCTGATTTCCTTAGATAGGCGTCAGCTGGCAGGGAAGGGCAAACGGTAACCGGTCCTGCCGGTTCTTCAGGACCGGTGTGGGGAAATGCTCTGGCCGCCGCTCGGCTAGGGAACCCCGGGGCATGGCAGGGGAACCCCGCGTGATGTCACAGAGGCTTCCCCTGAGCGATCCATGACAGTACCCCGCCCTCCACGACCGCCACCAGGCGGACGAGCAGGCCCCCCAGCACGGCAGCATTCGAAGTCGGAGATCAGAGACGGATCCAGCACATGCCGAGCCGGAACCCAGGACCAGCAGGCGACAAACGGTGTACACCTCCCCGCCGTCGAGCAACCTGGGAGGAGGAGGAGGCAAAGCAGGAGAAGCCAGGGGACTGACCGCATGGGGCTTCAGCAGGGACACGTGGA
>JAODKN010000037.1:24281718-24297693 GCA_026774425.1 Petrocephalus zakoni
TGAACGTTCACCGAAAAACAGCATTATGACATAAAGCAATTTGTTTAGAAATCACGCACCATTCATAACCAACAGCAAACACTTTTAATGAGGTTTGGAGTGAATCACTTTTTCCATTTACAAAAAGTATGCTAAATGCCAAGAGAAAAAAAAAACAGGAACAAAGAACAAGCTCTTTTAAAGACGGGGTTTCAAATTTCCATGATGAAGATGGCAGTTTTGGCTCTTTTAGTTATCAAGTTCTAGCAGAGGGTAAAAAAAGGAATGTCCCTATAACTGATTAACTACAACAGTCATAAGACGGTCTTAATTGCTAAATTACTGATAATTTAATTGCCTGTATTAAAGCGAAACAGATAGCCCTCCAAGCAATATCCTTTCCTTTGAAGATCCTGATCCCTTGAGTCAAAATCTGTGGTTTCCTTGGCAACAACCCCATAAAGTGAATAATTTCTGAAAACAAAACACACGCAACCATTTAAAAAGCGCTTTAGAAAAATGCTTTATTAAAGGTCTCTTAACATTTTAATGAGCTGCATTTTTTTCAGTTGATAATACTGTCGCATCCATTTCATCTCGTTTATTAAAAATGACTTGTAAGGTCACTGTGTTTGATTACCATAATACACGTGTCCTGGAACTACCTTTCTAAAGTGCCCCCGCCCTGTGCAGCTGGGGGGGTGGCTTCAGCCATGGCCTCACCCCTGCAAACCAGCACTGGATGATTGACTGGAAGCTGCATGGGTGAATTTTTGTGAGGTTTTGTGAAATGTGGGCTGCAGCGAGAAAAAAAAATCAGGACTAGATGAGAATGGGTGGCAACCTATTTCAGCGTAGTCCTAATTTAGGCTTGGTCTTCATGTGCAGTGTGTAACAGGTCCTACTCACACACTGGTTATGGTCACGGGTTCGAAAATGTCACAGTCTGGTAAGAATTGTTAAATGGGGGGAGGGGTCATTTGCCGGCAGAGATTTTATAACGGTTTCCTCTTTTTTCAGATGCGATCAGGACAGATGAACATCGAATGCCATAACAAAGGCAAATTACGCAATCCAACCCGAAAACCCCCAGCATTCCACAGCCGGATGGAATAACGCATAGTTGGCCAGCGAATGCGGGGCTGGATACTCTTTGGAGTATTTTCTATGTGGTTGTGTGAAATGCCACACATTACATTCACAAAACATCACTAAAAAAAGAAATACTCTCGCTTGGGATTTTGGGGTCACAGTAATGGATGATGCCGGTTTCCATTTGGACAAGAGAAAGGATGATATATTTAGGCTAACAGAAATCTGGAAAGCTTGGCTGCTGTTCTTCTCCTGAGGTAACCAAGCAGTGGCTTTTGAAGGTCAAATTATAGTCTTCAATTTACAGCTTTTCCATGTGGGCCAACACTGTTTAAGCACTGCCAGTAAGTATTAAAATAAATAAATAAAACATGAGGGTTACTACAAAAAAATGTCCCCTGGAAACTGTGCATGACGATTGGCCAGGGGACACTGACAAAGGCAGCCAATGAGAGGCACTGGGCCACTCCCTAATCTCTCCATCCACAGTAGCTGTTCCTGAAGTCACACAAAAGAACTGTACAGAATTAGCGGGCCTCAAGAGCACAAGACTAGCTCTGTGGCTTCAGCTGAAATTTAATGAAAGCTTCATTCTGCCTTTTGTTATAATTCTATTCCTCTATTCCTAATGACTGCAACTAAATTTGCAGAATTCACACACTAGGTATATTCAAACAATAGACCAGGAAAGTCTTTAGCATATATATTTTATGCTAACATCAGAAAACGTGTGCAGATTTTCATAAAAGACTGAAATATAATCAAAATTTAAAATGCATCAATTGACAGCATAAGTTTCTTGTCCAGACAATTACCCTGTGATTGGCTCCTCTAGTCAGTGAAGTGTTTACAATTTACAAGTACCATTTATTTCTGAATTATTCCCTGAACAACAAAGTCACATTCTGAGAAACAGCCTAAACTGCCAAATAACGCATCGTCAAAAATCTGCTTTTCTACCAGATGACACCTTGTTTAGGTATATAATAATGACCATACAGTGCAGTACCTCAGATTAAGGGTAATTCTAAGATTTGACACTTTGGAGCGCAGCCACCAAGAACATGGAACGAAAACGCTCAGATTACTCATATTATTGCATATTAGAATTACACTACTCATTTGCTGACTCTGAGTCCGTTGGTGATCGGGCTATAAACGCGCAACAGAAGCAGCGCAACTCATGGCTGTACAAGTAACTGCACCACTCACGGATACATCAGCTGGCGCGCAAACATAATAATAATCATAAAAACCTGTTATAAATAACTGCATTTAAAGTGCATGGTTATTACCCAGCATGAATAAGTTTTTAGGACCGGGGATTGGGGGTTCTATAATTGCAAAAAAGAACACGGCATACGAAGTCGCGGCTTACGAAATCCATGCTATGAGAAACATGTGAAAGAAACATCTGCAACACACATCAAAAGTAGTGCTACTTCGAGTTAGCACACAAATACAGAAAACCGCATCTCCAGTTCCCAGGGAATCTTAACAGCGGGTATGTTCTTTCTATATAAACATACTTGCGAACTTTACATTTAAAGTTCACTGATTTCTAGCTAACTTCAGAAAAGTATAGTATAGAGGAATATAGGAAAAATACTGAGGTTTTTCTACGAATATGAATCAAATAAGACTGCTAATGTTTTATACAGAAAAATGTCTAAGAAGTAGCTTTCGTCAGAAAGTGAAGGGATCTTTTTCACCGCATACGCTGTTTATTTCAGTCATATTTCAGAATCCCAAAGAAAAGCAGGCAAAAAAAAAACAAATGCATCCTAGACAGACGGACATGTAAGATAGTCAAGAGATCTTAACAAAAAAAAAACATTTGAACATGCACATACCCATTTTGGCGTCTTCACAGAAACTTTAAAGTTGTGCGATTAAAAGCGAGCGCAGTGACCGAGTGGAGATGCCGCACGCGAGCGCTGGACTGGACCGCGAGCCGCGTGGGACAGCCTGGGGCAGTGACGTCACCTTCACCCTTTCCCTTTTTCCAGACGTGGTTACATGGTCACTGCGGACGTGTGTGTGTGTGTATGTGTATATATATATATATATATATATATGCAATACTGCAACTACATGCAATGTACATGTAATACATGCATTACCCAGTCCTTGAAATATAAATGGTTCAATAAAGTCTAAATACAGTCTAACTAAAATTTCAGTTCAATTTAATTAATTTTTATATACTGTCTTTCACAAGGTGTTTTACAGGAGTGTGCTGTGGTACATTACAACATCATTAAGAGAGAATAGGTCAAGTGCATACGTTTGCAGCTGTTGTTTGGTGTCTGTCCTTATAGTGCACTGTGGCGACTGTAATCCCCTGTCTTCCTTAAGGTTTTGCAGGTGATGTAGCTTTCTGTGCATGGCTGTCCTCATGTTTGCACATGTCCCCTCAGAAATATTAACTAAAAACAGTTTAAACACCAACCTGCTATTTTGTAGCAGTTCTGTAACTAAATACAAATATTTGGGTCACACTTTATAAGGGTACAAATCCTATACTCACAGTAAGTAATGCTTAACCGATGATGACTGTATGTATTCCCACATCATGTACTGTATCATGAATTCCTGTAGCTCACTATACACTATTACTGCTTGGAAACCAGAAAATTTGATGGCATATCAATTAATGCACAATGTTATTGTGAATTAATTTTCCATTATTAATAACCTAATAAGTGCAAAGTCATATAAAGCCACAATGACTTCATCAGTTCCCGGTGAGCAACAGGAATTCATTCATATATCTTGTACATTATAGCATTTGCCAGATGCCCTTAGCCAGAGCGGCTTACATAAGTACTTAAAGCATCCATTAGTGAATACTTCCTGATACAGCTTCAATAAAACCCATGCTAAGAATATTATATGTCTAAACATTGAACAAAAGTACAATACTGGAAGTGCTAATCGAAGTACTTCTGAATCTTGTATTAATTCATGCATTTAGACATCATTAGTTAAGCCTTACCTAGTATATGATTGGGCCTAATGGTTAGAGAAGTACACATGTTGTCATATGGTTGCTGGTTTGATTCCCTGACCTGCAAGGTGCCGCCCCGTGCGCTGCTCCCTGGGCCCGGAAATATGGGTCACATGCAGAGGACACTTTTGTTGTGGTATGAAAACAATGACAATGCATTAATGCTTCTAGGTGACTGGAACACACCGATTCCTGGATTTTCACACAGTGAAATGCTTATGCCACAGTTGCAGTGGTGTAAAGACATACTTCATATTTCAAAGAGGCACATATTGAAGACATATCCATACATCCATCTATCCGCCCATCCATTTTCCGTAATTGCGACCCTGCAATTCCATTGTAGGGTCGCATTCTGCCTGCAGCCTAATGCAGGAAGCACGAGGCCCGAAGCAGCAGTGTGGAAGGAAACCATGTACACACGGGCAAATCATTTAAACTTAACACACACAGTGTCAAGCAGGCAATAATGGCACCAGCAGGAGAGCAGCTCCATTGCCATGGAAACACTGGACAATCCTACATGTGGCAGCAGTTACAAAACAGCAGGAAATCAATACACAAGTAAAGCTTAATTCCTTAAGGGTATTTACAGGAACTGGTAACTGGCAAATTTTAACATGAACAATTACTGCTGAGAAACTGACAGCAGAATTCCACCTAAGTACATGGATTGAATACTGAAGAACAGCAACATTTAAATAAAAGCCTCACTAAAAGTGAAGTAAAAGTGTGTGTCTGTGTGTCTGTGTGTGAGTGAGAACTGGAATTTCTAATGAATCAAGAATTTTTTAAACGTGTAAAATAAAGTAACAGTGTTTGTTGTGGGAGTGCAACCTACCACTGTAACTTCTAAGTTTATGAATAAAATAAATCGGACACTGTGAAATGTCCTCCATCAGGAATGAGCCAATTCAGACTTGCCTCATCGGTATTCTGAGAACTGCAAGCCACAGGCCACAGAATGCAGCGTCAGAGAAACGGTTATTGTCCACTTGGTAGGTGGTCTTCAAAGTCTAATAAACAAAGACTCTCTGTGTTTTGGTTTGCCATACTGTTATAGAGGAATAAGATAGACCAAGACGGGTACTCCCACTGGCCTCATGGCCAAGGGCAGACGACAAGGCATTGGGAAAGATACGGAAGACACACTTACTGTATATACTGCACATATTTGACTGAGAATGAGATACGGGTGCAACTACAGATACACCAAGTCACCAGACTCTTACTCAACAGATAAGCTGAGGCCATTCCCTCTGTCTCACACATCAAACAGCCTTTTATCTTGGCTGAACAACATCCATCCATATATCCTCAATTAGCTTTTTTGGGGAGGGTTGTGGTGGTGATGATGTTTTTGTTGTTGGACCTGACCCACATTTTCAGATTTAAATGCTTGTACTCTCATTTTATGGCTTTCGCTTTTATGTGTGAGCTGCTGTCCAGAGCTGGGCCTTGTCTCAGAAGCACCTTAAATCATCCACGTGGCAGTATTTAGCCAGTCTCTCGCTTTCACACATGTCCATCGTGGCATGGTGGACATGACAGACTTGCATGTATATATAAAAGGCTTACATTTCAGAGCATTTAATCTGGTGGACATAGTACTCTTCACTGGGGCACCACGTTACATGCAGGGATCAAATTCATACTTCTTTCCAGACAGCTGTACATAATCCCTGTTCATTGTACGCAATCTGATTTCAGTCACGGCACAAGCATGAAAAATCTATTCATCTGTTGAATGCAGGAAACTGTTAAGGCATCTGCCATTTTATAATGTGCTTAAGAGGTATAGAATCATTGCACAGTCATAGAAGCAATGCGTAATGAAGCCATGGAAATTCTTTGCAGAATAACAATCCAGGAACGTTGTATTAGATGGACAGTAGCAGGGGATTCTGCCTTCCTGGGAAAATGGAGAACCCAGGGGCAGTGTGTGTGGGGAGAGACGTATTGTAACTCCTAATTCATCTCCCCAGGGCCTAGAAGAAGAGTCACCCCCAGCTGTGGGAGGAGAAAGAGGAAGTCATATCTCTGTAAGTCCCCCGCAGACACACACTGCAGGGGGGAGACAATAAACCAGAGAGGAAGCTTCTCGCAGCCTCCAGGAAGAAGCCCCTATTATTTAAAACTTTTTTTTAAAGCCAAATGCGCTTTAAAAACATGCAAGTATTATCCTATTAAACAGTCACTGGGGTTATCTAAGCTCACTTGACACAGCATATCAGAAACATTTTGGTAAAGATGATTTACAATGCAGTTTCATGAATGATGTCAAGTTATTTAATTTTATGCATTTTAATGATTAAAAAATTATCTATTGCCTTGGAGAGTTTTTGTATTAAACCGAAGGTCTGTTCACTGATTTGAAGCAATTGCTTATAACAATTGCATTAAACCTGCCTTGCACCGATAGCCTCCATGGATAGGCTCCAGACCCCCTGTGACCTGGACCCCCGCAATAAGACAGTGATCAGAAACGAGGGGCAATAAGAGCGAGGCAACGTCATCCTGCTGCAGTACCTAAGACCATGACCAGGCTCATCTAATGCTGCATTGTGGGAAATTGCCTGGAGCAAATCAATATAAGGACACATACAGAGTCCCATTTCCAAACCCAGCAAAGAGCAACTGAGAAAAGTGACTTTGGGTGTGTTGGCTCTAAAACGTAATTATGTCAATGCAATTCTCTAAAGTCGACACTAGGTGGAACTCTCCATCCATCTTCTAAGCACTTATCTTCACAAGGGTCATGGTGATCCTCTCAGCCAAGACCAGACAGGCAGCATAGGGCATGAGGCTGGGGGACACCCCTACAGGATACCAGTGCATCACATGATGATGCACATGCACACCAAGCATGGAGAGGTGGGTTGTTCTTGTGTTTTATATGGCAATAAAAGTAAATTAACCTCCCTTGAATGTAAGAATAGATGTCTCAGAGGTTGAGATAAGGTCCACAACATACTGTAGAGGTGGAGTTTGGGCCAGATTCACAGTGGGTGAAAGAAACCCCAATTGTATAGCCTGGGATTAAGGAAACATGTGAGACCCAATGGTAGCCAACTACATACTCACATTCACTATTGACAAAAGTATTGGGACACACCTCTTAATCATTGAATTCAGGTGTTTCATTCAGACCCTTTGCCACAGGTGTATAAAATCAAGCACCTACCCATGCAGTCAGGTTTACAAACAAATTTGTGAAAGAATGGGTCGTTCTGAAGAGCTCAGGGAATTCAAGTGTGGTACTGTCATAGGATGTTACCTTTGCGATGAGTCAAGTCATGAAATATTCTTCTCTGTTAGATGTCCCATAGTCAACTGTAAGTGGTATTATTGCAAAGTGGAAGCATCTCATGTAAAGTAACAGAGCAGGGTGGCTGAAGTGCGTAGTACGTAAGTCACAAATGTACTGCTGACTCAACAACTGCAGAGTTTCAAACTTCTTTTGGCTTTAACCAAAAGAATAACTGACCCCTCTTTGCAAAGCTGGTTCTCCTCACTCACGTCACACATTCATTTCCTTTAGATCTTTAATAATGGTAGGATCTTATAATTGGCTCACAATGGTTTGTCACCTATGGCAAAGATTGAAAGAGGAAAATGTAATTCCAATATTAGAGGCAAGTTCTTTAAATGTACCTTTAGAATCTCTTTGAATTGTCAAAAGGTTCTAAAATGTATGACATAAAAATTCACCTTTTTCCTGACATATTAGTTTCATTGTCAAAGTGCCTTTGATGTGACATGGAAATCGGGTATCTGCTGCACAATACAGAATGTTCTGCAAAGATTTTTCAGCAACATCAACTCTATATTCAATGCTTGTCAAGAATGGTCTTTGTAATATTTTTTGTAATATTTTTATAACTGCTTTATAGATATCTGAGGATTGTAAGAATTTCCAAAATCTTTGATTAAGCCCTATGCACTAAGATGGATAACCTGCACACCATGCTACCCGATACCCGGAGGGGAAACTGCAAAGGTAAATGACTTGTAGTTTATCTGGCTTCAAATAAATAACTAAACTCCAGTAATGGACAGAAACATTTATGTATTTTGTGCTTGAGAAATGTGATCACGGGGTCCGTTGGTGTGCACAGGTGACAGCAAGTGAGAAATGCTTTTTGGATGCTTCCATTCAAAGTAATTTGCCGTTTCAACCTCAGGTCATTCTTTCGAAGATCCACCAGAACGCCACAGATGACGTGATCTCCTGAATGTAAGAACGGACGGGCAGGTGGCAGTGTAGCAGTGAACAATCTCCTCTAATTCCTCCCCTTGGTTTTTCGATTGCTTGGTCTGTCTTGGTCTATAAGATTCTTGTGTGAAGCTTTAAGCATCAAAGCTTTAACAGCTACACTATCTACCACCAGGATTTGCTTGGATAATAAGCCTTTTAACTGTCCAGTCTTCTCCTGCAAAGTCAGGAATTGGTGATGGTTATGGTCAGGCCAATATATACAGTAGTAGGCCTACATCAATGTAGAATCAATAACGGCAAGTCATTAGCACAATAAATATACACATGCACAGACACACACATGTTATATATTATATAAAATCTCTGAACTGAGTCATATTAAATGTTGCTTTTTGCACCTACTTTTTGCCAAACTATCACCCTCCATCTCTTAGGAACACTGCACATTTTATTTCTTTCGTCGCTAGTGAATCGCTCACATCAGGATTTCACGGGTGAGAATAGTCGTGTGTATCTATGGCCCGTGGCATCAGCAGTTTTCATTAAAATTCTCTCTACCAGCCAATACATGTATTTTTACAGTGTTATGCCTCAAACTTTATGTAAAGAGAGTAGAGCCTATGTTTTTGTGCAATCTTGAGAAGAAGGTTTTGCGACAATTGCGAGGGAACGCAGAGCCATTTCAGGATAATATTTCCCAGCCCTGTCCCTTAAGGCACTCCAGGTTGTAGGGTGGCACCATTATGTTTGTTATTTTATTGTCAGCAACAAATCTGTGGAGTAGCCAAGTGTGACCCACAGAATACTGGCCATATAACAAACCGATTATGATGAATCAAAAACCTGTTTGACTGTTCATAGAGACTGTCTATTCTTTCTTTATGACCCAAACTTTCAGGTCATTGATTTCTAAAGATTTGTGGTCCCCAGGCTGCCCACAAAATCACATTGATGCATGTCCTCATATTGTATCCAATCTCATTTTCTGCTTGCAGAAGGAACAGGAAACATAACTATCCTCCACCACCCTTCAATATGGAGACTTGGAGCTGTTTTTAAAAATTCCAGCAATGTCATTAGATTTGAAACTCATTGTAATTTAATGCAAATGGAAAAAGGAACCTAGAAAAATCTCAGTATACTTCAGATAACTGTGCCTTTATTAATTAGATATGTTTTCAGGATATGAACTCATACATTGTGTAATGTGCTTCTTTATTGGTTGGTTAATAATGTGTGATGCGATATGACTTGAGTTCCCATGTGCTATACTGCCTCCAATGCCACACACCCAACAGTGCACGCTTGCCTGGTCATTAACTTTAAATTGTTCATTAAAATTCAAATTTAACAAAGACAACATCCAGACCATCGTCAGCTCCGCCCACAATAGTTCTGTAATTCTTCATCAGGCATTTTCATAGACAAAGCTTTTCTGCTTTTCCCTGTTATTAACCTATGCAGGGTGTTAAGAAAAAATCAAGGCTTTACTCATGGTCTGTGAATGTGGTGTAAGATATTAGTAAAATCGCAGTTTAGGCACAGATGTGTTAGGTTTATGAACGTTTCATGAATGAGACTCCATGTTCTTTATAAACTTCACTTGGTCTGTCATACGGGATAAGCAGTTGGAGGTTGGAAGTATGGTGTAACACAAAAGTCACTGTTTGAATTTGCAATTGAATTTGAATTTGCAAGTACATGCAAGTCAATGATTGGATCATTATTACAGCTCAGAAATGTTATGCAGCAATAAAGTGAAGTCAGCTGTGCAACTGAGTATCTACTGAATGGCCAGGTTATCCCATAAATGGAATTTTTCTTCCCTAATGACATGGGCATATTCCAGGACAAGAGTGCCAATATTCAGTGTGCATGAGGAATCATTTTCACATATGAATTGGCCACCACAGAGTCTTGACTTTAACCCCATTGAAAGATTCTGGGATGTGCTGAAGAAGACTCCTCATCAACACAAGATCTCAGTGAAAAATGTATGCAAATTTGAATGAAGAAAATGTTGAGATGTTGCATAAGCACATGGAAACAATGCCATGACGAATGTGCACCATAATCAAAGCTTTTGCAACCTATTTTTTTGGCCAGGCAATGTATATCCATGTGCAGATCAGAGTTTGAGAGTCAGCTAAGAGTGCATTTACAAACTTTTATACAGTCATGAATGGGTAATAAATCTGCTGCTACAGTTTGGGTAAATTTTGTTATGAAGTTGATGTCATTTTGAGCACTTGGTGGACATGTTATGCTTGTCTCCAGGGTAAAAAACAGGAGCACTCAAAGTAGCAACCCACAGACATCAGAAGCTTATATTACACAGATATTTCTATATTTACTTAAAAATACAAGCTTGTTCGTATGAATACAGAATTTTATTGAAAACTGCTATGGCAGGGCATGGCCCCAGGGGAGCCTCAAATTCATGATAGAGGTATGTCTACTTGCCTCTGAGCTACACTCCCATCCCTCAGAGCTACACAGTTTGAGTGCAGCAATAAATTTGAGCCATGACAGTAGGGAAACATTTTGATGTCAGAAAAAGGAAAACACACAAAAATTGCCAGGACATAGAATTTGCTACACCCAGCGCTGGACTGTGATTTGGATGCCATGGTAAATTTTGCCAAGTGAAGGAAGGAACAAATTTTGTCAGCCCACATATCCATTGGCCCACCAGGAAAATGTTTGGTCTGCCAGACAGCCAGGCAGTCCAGCCCTAGCTACAGCTTGGTACTGGCAAGATATTTTGGGTGATAAAATCCCAGCCTGTCATTCTCAAACAGACACGTCTCATTTTGTTGTAAAATGTTACTCCTCTTGTAACAGTGATTACGCGCTCCTCTACATTTTAGCTTTTATTGCCATATTAGCTTTTCCACAGCATTAGTTATCTACAACCAAGACGGGAAATATATCATCAGAAAAGATTTTGAGTAATTCATTGTAAAATATTTTTTTTTCTGACGGATATGACAGGGCTTATTGTTTTCAACTGATTTATTTCCTCTCATCCACAATTTGAGCTACAGATTTGATTTATAGGTTTCCTTATAGAAAAATAACAACAACTTTGGAGATTATTTTGCCTTGTAATCAATCTGGGTTGGGTTTCCCTAACACCTAAGTAGTTTGTAAAATACCTCTTACGAATCATCTTAGGTTTGTAAAAAGCATCCAAAAAAGCATTGTAACTTAAATACTATTTGAAAATTTATGTGTGCTCTGAACTAGTCGTAGATTGCTAAGTGCATCTTAACGTGACTGACTCAGTTGAGTCACTACCTGGAAGTTAAGTCACATTAATGTCTACACTGTTGTAGACCTAATGCATGTTGTTTTTTTTATTATGTTGAGCATAATAAAAAGAATTTCTGTTAGCAGAAGTGTATTTTTTCACAGCTAATTGCAAATACAATACATTTTGACCACAGCTGTTCTTTGTCATTGACTTTTAAGGCGCTTGGTGAGAATTGTGTGGGCGAGGGCCATAGTAATTAGGGGACACTTAGAGACAGAGGGCTCAGTATGTTGTTTGGCCATTGGGACATGCCTGGCAGTAAAAATGTTGGATAAGTAAATGGTCAGGGTTATCTATTTTTGTGGAGTCATGCTACATCTTGCTGTGCCTCCACAGTGAAGACACAAAGAGAGCCATCTGTGCAGGATAGATGGCAATATGCCCCATGTAATTCTATGGCTGCAACCAGTTAGTATGCATATATTATAGTGGGATTAGGATTTAGCCCTGGTTATTACTTTAATATTAAGGTTGACATTTGGTTATCTGGCACATGTGCCTTGCAGTACTGCCTAAATTTAAGTATAATAAAAATAGCCAAGAATAATGAGAATGGTTTGACAGAATGAAAGTGATCACATAAAATTGGTTGAAAACACAGAACCACAATTAGAATGTAGGCATAGGGATGCTGTCAGAGTCGGTGCCCGTCCGAGAGGGTCCTCGCCGCACCCTGCGGGATGGGGCGGGGCCAGATGTGGGCAGAGTGAGATGTCACGCAATTACCATATAATGATAAATACACATGCCCTAACCCTAATCCTAACCCCATCCTGCGGCACCATTAATGTCATCACACCCATATATGGTAATTGCGTGACATCTCGCCCCGCCCCATCCCGCAGGCTGCAGTACAGTACTCGTGTCTTTCCTCATTTGGCCAGCTGGTGTTACTGGCTATCCTGATCCCCCCTCCTTGTTACCTGCCCTGTTGTGCTGCCCTTGGTCCCCAGACAGCCGCATGGCTCAGTGGGCTCTTGGGTCACAGGTTTGTTATTTTTTTGTATTGTGTTTTGGATTCTCTAGTGTTCAGTATTCACTTCCATGTTTCCGGTTTCCCCCTCCTTATGTGTTTAGTTACTCTGTTCCATTTATCTTCCCAGTGTAGCCTCCCCTTTGGTTTTCTCCATTTCAGGTTTTTTATGTTCATTAGTTCAGTGCTCTTTAACCCTAGTTGCTTCATCTATGTCTTATTTAGTGCTCTTGTTGATTTGTCCTTTTATGGTGTTGTATTGTGTTGTGTTGTATGTCCTGCTCTCTAGGTTTTTTTTTTTTTTTGTGGTTTCCCTTGTTAATTTATAAGTGTTTTCTTTTGACCCCTCGTGGTCTGTTTGTTTTGTAGTTTGTAGCCCCCCCTAATAAACCCCTTTTTTGTACTGCGCTTCACTCTATCGCGTTTCTTTCAAATACAGTACTGTGCTCATTAAAGTATATACACCACTGTATATTCATTAAAAATTGGTCGAGACCATGAAGATGATACAGCGCGCTCGACTGTCTGAGTCAGTCATATCCTCTTCCTATCCTGGCCACTGACTGGCTCAGCCTCATGCAAGTTCATTTCTCTCATACATGCTTCTACATCACTACACATCTGAAGCATCTTTGTTTGTGATTTCTGAGAACTTTTATCTAAGCACCACGATGGATCCTAAACGTGTTGCTTCTTCTAAGCCTTCTGCTTCTTCTTTTTATAGGTTAGTGGTTCTGTGTAAGAACTGTGTGTGTAATTTAATATACAATAATTTGATTTTTGTAATGTCTAATATGTCTTATTTTCTCTTATTTTGTCTAATATATTGGGTAATACGAGTGTAATGGTGACTGAAGGGTGTTGTTTCATGTTTAGAGGGCTCTAATAATGTTAAAAACCGTATTTAGAAGGTCGTAGACAGATTTTCTATGCTGTAACTACGGAAATATTCGATTTATAAATAAAGAATCCTACTTCGCGGAAATTTACTTTTGAATTTTGAATGTCTGGAACGGATTAAACGCGATAACCGATGGACGACTGTCCAGCCCGCCCCACCTGTCTGATCTCGGTCTTCTCTAGGGCGTGGCTCCAAACCAGCCATGCCTATGGCCTGTCAATCCTACCTCCTGTCCCTGCCCCTTTGTTAACCATCCACAGCTGTGTTGTTTTCTCCCTCGTTAACTCTGTATTTAAGCATTGCTCAGTTCAGTGGTCATTGTTGCTTGTACTGCTTCCTAGTACTGTTTGGTTTCCCTAATAAAATGGCCTCATACTGCAATCACAAATATTCTGTTCTGTTCTGTACAGTATATAGTGTGTTTATATATATATATATATATATATATATATATAATTATACTGTAAGGTTTCTTAGGTATACATCTTAGAGCTTGAAAGCAGATCTGTTATGTAATTATTTGTTTTGCTAAATTATATTACATTGCTGATTTGTGTAATTGTATTGCTTTGAAATAAAATTAACTACATTCTTTGTACTGTAATTCAAATTCAACATTTTACAAGGTGTGGCCAATTCAATAAAAATTCGAGTTCATGAATGGAAGGGGCACATTTTAATAAGTTTAATAATTACTGAGTAGATGCCTGGCTCACCTCAACGCACAGCTCTGGCTCTGGAACCAAACTCTTGGAGAGGAGCTGGACTCTATTCCACTCTTATATTGCCCCTGGTGAGAGGCACTGGACAGGTGTGGGTCTACTTATAGTCCCACAGCTTGGCGCCAGTATGTTAGAGTTTACGCTGGTGAATGAGAGGATCACATCACTTCAACTTTGAGACAGGACACGGGCTCTGACTGCAGTCTGTGTTTATCCACCAAACACCAGTTCAGAGTATCTGGCCTTCTTGGGGACCTTGGCGGATGGGGTGCTGGAGGGTCCCCCCTCAGGGACTATGTTCTACTGGGAAGTAGCAATGCTGACGTGGGTAATGACAGTGAAAGGGGTGTGGAACAGCGTATCTGAACCTGAGTGGTGCCCTGTTATTGGACCACAATTCATCCATAGCAAACACCATGTTCGAGCATAAGGGTGTTCATAAGTGCACCTGGCACCAGAGCACCCTAGGCCACAGCTTGATGATTGGATCTGATATTGCATGTCTTGGACACTCGGGTGAAAAGAGCAGCTGAGCTGTCAACTGATCACCACCTGGTGGTGAGTTGGGACAGATGGTGGAGGAAAATACCAGATAGACCCAAATATATAATCTGGAGCCCCAGGTCCCTGAGACAATCTGCCCATTGCCACTTCGCTGTGTAAGGCCACCCAGCACAGCTCACTGCTTCCCTCGGTCTTTGTCCCTTTGCCCCGTCCCGCAGTTTTCCACTACCAAACCGAGTCTGATCTGCCATGCCCCGTTTCTCCTGGGGCCCTTCTCTCTGTTTCTCTTTCTGTTCTTGTCCTTGTCTCCTTGTTCTTTCACCTGTCTGCCCTGTTCTGTTCTATGCGCTGTTGGTCATCCTCCTTGTCCCCCCTAGTCCTGCCTAGACCTGTTCTAGTCTGGTGTTCAGTCTAGTTCCCACCCTATTGTTCAGTCCCTTTGCTTCCTCCTCTCTGTAGGTCCGTCGCTTCGGGGGGGAGGGTACCGTCATGCCCCATCTATCTGCCCCTCCGGTTTCCTCCCTAGCATGCCCCAAATAAGTCACGCCTGCAGTGTGTCGATTGCTCCCAGCTGCATCCTGTTTGATCCCTTGTTAGTCTAATATTTGAGTGCTTCTCCGAGCGGCGCTCCCCAGGTCCGTCATTAACATTGTAGCCCATGTTACCTGCATGCCGCCTCTCTTCATTGTCCCTGTTTGTATCCCTTTGATGCTGTTGATTTGTTATTTCCCCCTGTTTAGTATAATAAAGTCCCTTTTGTTTGCTCACCCCATCTGCTCTTGGGTCCTGGTCCCACTAGGACCCGACACTGTGACCTGGCCCTCTGATATTCCCACATGAAGCCTTGATTTCTGTCCTGTGTTTTTGTTTTTTGACTTGTTTTGCTGGAGGTAGGACACGTGAGAAGCTATCCGTTAATAACTTGATATTTTAATGCATTTTCACAGGAACATAACAAATGTTGCCACTTGTAGTGATAAGCCATTTTTAAGTCTCGTTTCCATGTTATGTTTAAAAAAATTAAACTATTTAAGTATGCGACAATACCCATATTAAAACAATGGGCTCGGTCTGGTAGTGGAAAATAGTTCTTTGTACAGTATATGGGTTCTTGTTCCATGTAGTCCTTGGGTGGCAAAAAAGGGCAGGTTGAGAACCAGGTCTTTGCTCTGCAATGAATTCTTGTCTTCAGTTTCATATCTTACATTTATGCAATAGGAGTCCAGGTTTCCCAAAGCCCCACATTGGGTAAGTGGCTA
>JAODKN010000037.1:24375566-24391860 GCA_026774425.1 Petrocephalus zakoni
TTGGATCTGAGTGCGGCAAATGGAATGAATGACACTGGGTTTTCCTCGGTTTTTCAGTGGATGTGACGTCACTCCGCACGCCGAGCTCCTATTTTCGAGAGTAAAAGGAACGCACGAAAAGGCTGTCCCCCGTTTGCGGCATTAATCATTCGCCAGCCGTCCCCCTGCTGGCTGACTCGAGATAGTTACTGGAGATGTGCATGGTGCTGCTCGCCCCCTGCTGGCTGACTGGAGATGGTTATCGGAGATGTGCATGGTGCTGCTCGCCCCCTGCTGGCTGACTGGAGATGGTTATCGGAGATGTGCATGGTGCTGCCCGACCCCTGCTGGCTGACTGGAGATGGTTATTGGAGATGTGCAGGGCGCTGCTCGCCCCCTACTGGCTGACTGGAGATGGTTATCGGAGATGTGCATGGTGCTGCTCACCTAAATATATGGATTCAATCTTTATTTTTTGGTGCAATCTGCTTTTTTATTTCTGCCTAATATATTTTAATACTAGGAATCCGTGATGCTCCCCATGGATGTGAAACTCAAGCCACCAAGGGTCCCGTACTCCCCTGGTCTGGGGTACATCACCCCACTGCAATAGTGGGGCTCCTTGTACATCAGCCAGTGGCTGTTCATCACCGGGCCGGATGCGCAAATGACGTCCATGACTGAGTGAGAGTGATCCATCACCTCCATCATCTGACCTCCAAAGTTCTCTCTCTCAAAGATCCTAATCCTGTACGATCCTCTGTACTGTTTACAGAACATTTAATTTGTCACCTTACAAATTGTGAGAGCAATATTGCAATAAACTTCTTCAGCATATTAGTGAATTTATATTGCAGCTTGTGAGGTACCTGTCAGGCAGCATGGCATATTGGACCGGTGACAGCTCTATAAATAATGTAAACAGTTCCCTGTATTTGTATTGTGTATTGTGGTGTCACTCTCTTGTTTGTAATCTCATGCATTGTGTTAATGCTAACTGTTGTAAATGGTGGGCTGTGTGTGTGTGAGCCCATCATGTGTTGTTGGAGCTGTTGGGATGGCCAGTGCAGTGGTCAGTGTTTGTTGGGAGAGGTTGGTGTTTGGTGTTGGTGTTCAGTCGCATTTAAATAAACAGTGCTCCAATTTGCACAAAGCTGTCTAGTCTGCTTCCTGCTGCCCACCTGCTGGTTTTTCCAATATAAAGTTACAGAGTCTCTATTTGTAATCCATGTGCAAAACTTTTAACAGTAACAATGCTAGAGAGCTTATCATGGGGATGACGCAGCAGCATTTCACTGTTGCCACTAGATGGCAGTAAATGGCAGTATAAGGTGCAACATATATTTTTTTTAAGCTTGCTAAATCATTCAAGTACTTATTGTTCTTCCCTGTATTATAATATACCAATAATGATCATTGTGATAGAAGTAACTCTGAAGAAACAATCGGCAGAATGAGGTGACTTTTAATTTTATACAAACAGTGTCACATGAGGATGGTGGATGGAGCTACTGAACTAAAGCCAGTCTGGTTTCCTTTTCACCTTTGGAAACACAGCAAGACCCATCTGTTCCATGGATTCCTCCTCTAACCTGATGCCCCTTATGTCACATGAATGTTCTCATGTTGCACTCCCTAAATAGTCTTATTTGGTTCTTGTCTTGTTGTGTCGCTCCTGCTCAAATACTCCTTACACTTGGACCTGGACACTTATGCCTGTAGACTCCTTAACAGCATGAATTTGCAATGTGTGTCACTTTGGACAATAGTGTCTACTAGATATGTAAATGTAACGTAAATGTGATGTAATGTGTCAGCCAGGCCCAAGAGTTTCACTGGGGGACATGGGAGGGAAACAGTGTCAGCAGAACGCCGTGGAAAGGCGGATGGGGGTGATGTTAAAGCCACGGGAGAGATGGCACTGGGCAAGCAGCAGCAGCACAGTCATCACCGAAAGCAAAAGACAGGGCCACTGTGCCCACGTAGTATGTGTCAAATACTCTTCTTTAGATTTAGGTTACCCACCCTCACCCCGTGACCCCAGAGGAGCCAACACTATATATATTATGTCAAATGTATAGAATATATTAGGTCTTACATCTATAACTATATTTACCAGAAAGCAAAATTAATTATCAAGTTAAGTTTTTAATATTTGTTATGTCACAACATATGCAACAGAATACAACTGATACAATTATCTTTAAATGTTACTCATTCTTTGACTTCTGGCTTAGGGGAGGTTCTGGTCGGATGTTAAACAGTTCAGCTCCGACTTGAAGGATTAAATGGAAGCACATGATGGTCCGTCTTGTGATTTCAGTGGGAACTCTGGTCACTTGCTTAGCGGCTGACATTCTTCTCGATTTTTTCCCCATGACTTTGGCTTCCTTCTGTCTCACAGCGCGATGGCATCTCCGAGGCTCGAAACATTCTGCTGCTCCAACCGAGACACATCCACCGACTTTATCGTCAGCTTCCAGGATGGTTTCTTCAGTGCGATCTGCATCGGCAGCGGCGCCCTCAGCCTCATTTTTTCCATCCTGCAGATTTTGCCAAAAAGGAAAGGCTACAGGCGCCTGGGACAGCATCCGCTCCCCAAGCCTGCGTCCTCCCCAAGAATACTGCTTATTATAAGCCTCTGTGATATCCTGGGATGTGCAGGTGAGGCACCGACAATTCTTTGATGTTACCTGGATTCCCCTTCTCTTTTAATAACACTAGAGTTTATACACAGGGTTCCAGTTAGGGTTCCCCTGAAAACAAGCAAACAACAACATATATATGCAAAAATGATCACCTGATTTTCTCTGTTATGATAATGTATAAAAAGCATGATTGTCATTGCTTAGACATCCTTTGACGCATTTTTTTCTGTGGCCTTATTGTTTCTTGAGAATTCAGCTAAAACGTGAGAATCTCTTTCGAGGCAGAGAGAGAGTATTGTACAGTTCTGTATAATAATGCAAACTGTACTTTATTATTACTGTATTTAATACTGATAATTAATTCCTGTGCCTAATTTATCAATTAACCTTCACCACACGTAAGTACAAGGAAATCACATTATATATGGGGTCCATGGATGGTTTGCTATCATCCACATGTTAAGCCTGTAGGTAGGGAAAAACGCAGTCTAACACATGATGCTGAAGCTAAACTTACATGTCCCTTAATCTCACATGTGACTGACTAACTGACTGATCTGCATTAAAATGCACATTCTGCTGAGGATAAGTTTACATCAATTTCAAAATAAATGAGTAAATAAAGGAGAATCTTTCCATTTTAAGCTGAACACAAGTTTTTTTTTTGACACACTGGAATTTTCTCTACAAAATAATCCCATTAGTAACTAACAGATGATTAATTACCAAAGAACGAAAGTTTCTAATATATATATTTACAAGCAGATGAGGTTAATGAGCGAAATGTACAATTTGGTCGAGGAATTTATATTCACTCCTTTTCCATTGCTTAACTAGCCTAATCATTTAAAGGAAAAAGTATACTAAGATTGTAGAGCTGGTTCTATAGCCAAAGGGGCTAACAGACGTATCTCATGTAAAGTCACGACTGGAAGATATCCTAGTTAGCCTGATTCCCTTTCCAAGCATCAGGACTCATTGGGTGAGGAAGATTGGCCGGATATAAGCCATAGTAAACAAGGGGAACCACTATATAAAACGTTTTATAGGTGCCCATTTAATATTTCCATTACGGAATATCCAGTAAACAAGGTTTAGCAAAGCATGTCATACTTCTGCACAAAGCAAAAATTATGGCGTGGGAATTCCCTTTTAATCATTACCATCCTTTATATGTGATTTTCCCTTCCCTTCTTTACCTCCCTTCTAATTGGGCCCTGGGACTTGGAGTATAGCTCACAGAGATTTTCACGTAGCAAACGTTCAAACAGGTCCATGCTCTACTACGTCTCATCCTGCTACTACACCTTATCCAAGGAAAATAGGATGGATGAAAATGACCCGCTGTTTTTTTTTTATATATAATTTATCCTGGTTACAGCACATGAACGAGAGCACCATGCATTATGTATTTAATAGGACTGATTCATGTAGGTGTGAGAGTGTGGCCTGTGATGGACTGGCCTCCCCCCTGTCCTGCATATCCTTCTTACCCTGTGCTTACTGTGGTAAGCTCTAGGCTCACTAAACCTTGTGCTGGTGATTGGATGGATGGATGGATGAATGGATGGAGATTCCAAGCACAGTTGCCTCTGAGGTGGAACAGTGATGGGACAGTGTAAAGATGTGAGCTCACCATGTCTATTCCTCAGGTGTCATTTTCAGGTCATCCATGTGGTTGGGCCTCCCTGACCTTGTGAGCCGAATCTCCCTGACCCCAGGCTCCGGTGTCTGGCCAGAGGCTTTCTGCGTGGGCAGTGCTGTGGGTGTCTGACCATCTGACCTCCTGACAGTGATCGCTTGTACATAGTTTTATAAAAGGGGAAAAGGTCATTGTGGAAAAAAATTGCATTTGTATAATGAATTTACACTTACATTTGCTTGAATTTTAATACTTTACAAATGAATGTCCACATTGTAAAGATGGACAATGATGTTATATAAAACTACTATACTCGCTGAGGAGGACAGTGTGTATGTTGGTCTTCTTTTCTGGCCATTCTACTCACATTTTGATCAGTGAGTTTGTGTCGGTTATGGCAAACTAACAGTTCTGGGGGCCTCTTTGGCCTGCTTCACATTTGCAGATGTGGATCCAGCTGTTTTTTAGCGCTTCGTTCTGGTGGACGTTCTGTTACGCGGTGGACGTTTATCTAGTGGTGAAAAGATCTGCTGGAATTAGGTACAGTCTTGTCCTTTCCAGTGTTAGAACATTATTAGGTGCTATTCAAGGAAACACACTTTAAAACACTATGCAATTGTTTTGCACTTTTTAATGCAAATGTAGGTCATTTTCCACATAACTGATGGTGTTTATGTCAGTGTCATTTTTACAACAGTGACCGTACCAGAATATTCACAGTGCTTTACTGCTGTCCCGCCCCCTCGCAGCACCATTGTCTTGTACCACATGATCACCTGGGGCCTGGCTCTATTGCTGTGTGTGGAAGGAGTGGCTATGCTTTACTATCCCTCCATTTCTAAGTAGGTGCATTACACACGCAGCCCATTTTCTTCCTGTAATTCACAGAACACGTCCAAAAAGATTTCCCTGTGCCTACAAGGCATCAGTATAGATCACACTGGACAGCATTTGATACGTCAGTTTTGGGCTTTGATTCTAGAACGTGCCGTGGTCCGTTTGTGCTGGTTACAGTGTGATGATCCTCCTTACAGCTGTGAGAATGGCCTTCAGCACGCCATTCCTCATTATGTCACCACTTACGCACCTCTGCTGTTGGTCCTCATAGTCAATCCCATCCTTTTCACCAGGACCGTATCTACCGGTGAGTGCTAACCACCACCCACTGGATTAACACGATACTTCTTTTCTCTATTGCTACAGCAACCATCCTTCACATTACCATTCAGTAGCTGCTTTTCAGAATACCTGGGCCTTACTGCATTTTTACCCGGCCAGCTGTAATAACTCAACTTTCTAAGATCACTAGGTTCCAAACATTAGAGATTTTCAGAAGACAGGCAATTAACCACAACTGTTAACTTCAGTTTCCCATCCCTCTATTAGAAAGTCGCTGGGCATTTTTAAAGTACTGTAAGACTGATTTAAATTTTTTTTTGGCTTTCTTTAGTTACATCGTTGCTGAAGAGCCGTCAAGGAATCTATACGGAAAATGAGAGGCGCCTAGGAATGGAGATCAAAATACGATTTTTCAAAATCATGTTAGTTTTCTGTGTGTGGTGAGTCAATATTTATTTGCCATTTCAGTTTGTTACATGGAAAAATCCAATGACAGGGTAGGGATGCTTTGTTGCTTTTACTGAAGCTGCTCTTGGTATCTCCTTATTATCCTCACCACAGCTTTAAAGACAAAAATAAAAATGACAAACACACCCAACTTAACTATACCAATGACATATAATGAAGGAATCATATTAATGTTCGCCTGTGTAATTTGGAAACACTACAAGGTTCATTTGGAAACTGGATAATTAAACAATTATTCAGTGAAGAACAGATACTCTCCAGGCTTTTGGGGAAAAATGCAAATCACTTTTAATTCTCAGTGCTGGATTACTACAGTTATTTTTGAATCATAAACAGATAAAAATCTCATTACCCCTGCGCTGTAGCTGGCTGCCTAACATCATAAACGAGGGTCTGCTCTTTTACCTGGAGATGCAGGATGATATTAAAGCCGGGCATCTGAAGAATGTGCGGAATGCTGCCCTCATCACATGGTTCATCATGGTGAGACTCCAGATTCCTCCCTGCCACTTCCCCTGACAGGTTCCTTTGTTCAGATGCTCCATCTAAAATGTCTGAGCATTTTGTTTGTACACTTCTGCCAGGCCTGCATTAACCTATTTTGTGGCTCTGATGGTTTACTCATTTGAGGGTGAACATTGAGATTATCTCCTTGGATCATTCATCAAAAGAGAGCAAAAGTGCTAGCAAATCAGTCTAATAACTTGTGATTATTAAAATCCAGTCAAGTGTGCAAATCCCATGGCTGGTGGGGGGCAGTTTACACCCATATCAGAGTATTACTTAATTAAATTGTAATGAAGAGTTGTGTGGTAAACAAGTTTGATGATGCTATTTTCAGTGATTTATTCTGTATGGCTATAGAAAAATTATGTTTCTAGCACTTCTAGCAATGTGAATATTTCTCCATGTTTTTAGGGTATCCTAAACCCCATGCAGAGTTTCCTCAATACTCTGGCCTTCCATGGTTGGACCGGCTGTGATGTTGACCTGAGGATACAGCGGGCTGCAGAGGTCCCCTGGGACTCTACCTCCACCTCAGTACCTGGCGGAGGGGTGTACAATGCTACGTGGGGCTCCACCATGCACAACCAGAGCCATGTACAGGAGAACAAGAAGACCATCAATGGAAGTGGGGAGCAGCATTCGGATGCAGTCACTATACTGTCAGAAGGTAGAGAGGCTCTATCAGACAATCGGTACCAGTCTGTTTATGAACACGTACATCAGGCAATCTTATCCACAAAGGGCTGGTGTGTATAAAGGTTTTCGGGATAACCTTTAGATCACCTATTCAAACTCAGGTGTGAGGACTCTTCAGGGAATCAGTCTTCTCATTAGTAAGCTATTTACGGAGTTGCAGCAAAAACCCGCATGCATAATTGTCCTTTCTGCCCACCCCTCTTACATCATCCATTCCCAAAAAAAAAGCATTCTGAAAAAATGTTTCTGAGATTCCCTGAATAAGCTTCTTTTCTGCGAGTCCCTTAATGTCATTGCTAAATAATGTCAGAGGGAAAATCATTGTAGAGGCAGCTTCTTGCTCTTCTATGTCACGAAATGTTAAAGGAAAAAAAAAAAGTGCAGTGATTTTACAAATGAACATACTAAGTTGTCTCTTTTGCCTGTTTAGGTTCAGATTCTAGCACTATTGAAATCCACATTTCCAGTGACCTGCGAGACTATGAGGGAATAGATGCAGAAGGAGAATCACAGGATGGTTCCGTAAGACACTAGTTGGAAAAACAGCAGCATTAAATCTCTCAAATGCTAACTCTATAAATCAAGAAGCACCAGCTCATTCTGGGCCATTTCCATCAAACTCTGGGTCTTTGCAGCCTATATCTAATAAAAGAAGGTCTGCTTTTCACTGCCCTCACACATTACAATGAACATACTTTTGCTATACTACAAATTCCAGCTGAATGAATTATGCCATCTGTCACTGAAATCCATCATGATCAGCATAGACTGGGCTTAGTTAAACTGTAACTAAGCCAATGGGACATCTTATCATCCCTTTGGGGGGGTTCCATTTTACTTGTAAGATCAGTTCTCCATATCTACCTGTTAAAGACCATGGTAGGTTTAAAACCCATGAATACAATATGAAATCAGCAACATTCTATTATCAAATAACACAGATTTTAAATCTGAAATGAACACTTTCAAATATCCATTTTAAACTTCTAAACTACCTCATCATATGTAATATTAATAGTTCATTCATCCAAATCATCAGAGGAATGATACAGAATTTGATTTGCAATTGATATAAAGCAAATTGTCAGTTTAATCTTCTTTAAATAAAACCACCACATTCAAATAATAAATTTAACATGTATCCCACAGACAACCAAAATGATGGCCATTTAATGTGTTTTTTATAGAATAAAATGCAATAAATCCAATACAGTGTAAGTGCTGGTGATTTCATCTTTTCTTATACCTTATCTTAATCTTATCTTATATCATATCTTAATCACCTTCACCTTATCAATAACACAAAGCAGTTCTCTTCTCCATATTGCAAGGAACCTATTCCACAATATTACAAAAATTACATTTGGAAGGAAGCCATTTTTATAATTGTAAAAGAACTTGAAAGTTTACTACAAACATAAAAGCGAGGTAAGCCAAAAGGAAATGTTTTCGTTTTGAAATTAAGATATATATGTATTCTGTTGAACATACTAAAGCAACGTCAGAGATGCCGTAAGAAAGTGACACCTCCACGAAGATGCAAATGCAAATACAGAAAAACAACTACAATGATTGACACCTTTTCTAATATCAAAATAGAGCATTTTATTACAGACACTGAATATGACACTGCATCTTGTACTGAGGAGAGGAAAGCCAGTGTAGCACCTGCTCAATATAGGATTCCAGGAGAACGAATCTCAGTCAGACACAAAGTATCTCAGCAGAGGCTGGGTTACCAAATACTGCAAAGAATCTGGGTCCTTTGCCAGGAGGCCAAAACATAAGCTAAAATTAGACAAAAGGCTTTTGCATTGATTTAAACCCGTGCTTCTCGAACACAGTCCTGGGGGAGAATAGAGTGGGCCGGGTTTTTCTAATCCTGAGTTTCTCAAACCAGTCCCCAGGGACCCCCAGATGGTCCTTGTCTTTGTGAACTGTCTTGGGATGCCTGAGGACTGGTTTGACAACAGCTGCAGGTTATGACATTGACCTACAGCCCATTAATTAGGGACGTTCATGTAAGGAAAACAGAAAACCGTTAATTTGATGTGGTTAGTTTGTACTCCCCAAACAACAGCCCAAATTTGCTAAACTTTGTTAATTAAATAATTGATTAAATTGTACAATTTAATACATAATTGTACATCCTTTAAGACAAAAAGTAGACTGTTCAACTCTCAATTACAATGGACAGCTTAATCCTCAAATAAAAAGTTTGGTTGGAACAAACTGCCACACAAAATGACCCTGCACATGCATACCTTGCTCCAGAACCACTGCTATAAAAATAATTTCAGAGAAAAAAAAACAGATTTGAATATGCCTTTGTACTATATCCATGCCTGTTTATGATGAAGGCTGGGTGCCAAGATATGGCATATGTCCAGTGTTTACAGGATAAAAGACTGCACACTAAACTAAAATCATAAAATGGCGATGTGCTTCACCTGAACACAGCTGCCACAGGAGAATCAACAAACAGGAAAGCAGTCAGGGAGTTTCCCGAAAGCACCAAAGCTTTAGGAAGCTACAGCCAGGTCCCCATGTCACTGCCTGGAGTTTCACTTGGACAAGCAGCAAACTATAGCGTGACAGCAGCCAGAGTAGCCGGGCCTATACAGCCCAGGAGACTGGGTACCTCAGCAAACAGGAACACCCATTCACCCAGTGCAGGATCACAGGGTAAACAGGAACTTTGCCATGGAAATGGTACAGAGATTCTTACAGATTTCAAAATAAATTAAGGGCCGAGAAGGAATAAAAAGTAAAAGGCGAGGATGTGGGCAGCTGTGGTCCCTTCAGCATAGGTCAGCATGTGTCACATGTTTGAATAAGACCGGGGCGGGACACCTGTTCGGCATTTCCACAATAATCAGCTCTGGGCTGCTCACCGCTGCCATAACTCTCTGCAGAGCCCGTCATCGGCAGCAAAATGAGGAGTACAAATAGAATTTAAGGAAAACCAGAATCAATTTAGAAAATTTTAGCACTATCACATGCGAAGGCAGGAGGGATAACATGTCTGGATGGCTAGGGCCTTGGTGGATGATGATGAGCATTTGTGCTGCATATAACCACATATACACAGTATATAAATGAGCTTTTACCTAATTTACAAATCTTTACATTCATTAAAATTTACATCCATAGAAAGTATGTGTGAACCACTCTGTCAATGCAGATGTCCATAAAAGTTTTATTTATTATTATTATTTAATATTATTAGCACATAACATTTGGATTGAATGTCTTTTCCATTTATTTCTTCATTGACGTGAGAAAAATAAAATGCAGAATAATCCCACAAAATACATGTCAGATTTGTGCTTTTAGCAGCTAACACAAATCCAGAAGTATAAAATGTAAATAGAGGAAAAAGATAAAGAACTGTGAACATGGAAAATATTTTCAGAATTCAGAACACTGCTTCCTGAAAAAGGTTTGAGGATGCTGCTGAGCTCTTCAAAAATGCTGCTCGCAAGCATCAACAGGCATTCCACTAAATAATAAATATATATGCTGGTCTTCTTCATTGATAGTCTTTTCTGAAGGCAAAACTAATCAACCATCGGGAACTGTTCAGCTGGCCCAATGACGACAAACAGACACCCTCCCCTCTTTGGGTAACCTCTTGGAGGAACTGAATTAGGGAGATGGAACCTGTTGCAGTCTCACGTGAAGACCACGCTTCACTTTGGTCCCTCGTTCTTCTCCAGCAAGGACGGCCCCGTCAGAGCCCTCATGGGTTGGTACGGCTCGCTTGCTCGCTCACTCACTCGCTCACTTGCACTGTAGCGTCCAGATGACAGGCTGCTGCACATCTGATCTTCACAGGGAAGCCTTGTTTCGGTTTGATGGGCCTGATTTCAGTTTATTATTACTATTTGGCACAGCCATTTTGAATTCAGCGCTGTCCATCAGCTTGCATCCTGGGAGGGGCACCCATCCCGTACTGTAGCCTGATTTGCTGAGGAAAAGGCTTCTTCAGACCCTTGCCGAATGCTGTACCATCTCAATGTCTGAAACCACCAAGACTTCCAGGAGACGTTGCAAGACATCATCTGTGATCCATCTTCAAAATCAACACACAGATGCTATTTTCGAAGATTCAGAACACAAACCTGTTAAAGAAAACATTAAACAATTTACTTAAGTTGCTGTAGTTCAATGTATTTCTATTGATTGTACTAGAGTAGCAACCTCTGGGTAAGTAACTTCATAACATGCATTGTGACATTAGTTATGCCAAGCCTACACTCGACTCACCGATCCATCGGATGCACTGGCTCCAACTTTGTCCCCTGTGCTGTTCCAGCAAACCTCAAAGATGCCTCCTGTCCCTCTATAGCTGTGAACCAAATCTCCACTCTGGTGGCACAAAGAACAGGAATCTATGGGAGTAACAGGCAGCCAAGACGACTGCTTCTCCACAGGACCCTTCCCACAACTATTATGTCAATGTTTACAGAACCTTTACACAGCGTTAAATAGACAGGGTTTTCTCCTCACTTGGTTCTGGGGTAGCGTGAGATGGTGGTGCCATCAACTAAGCTACCACGGAGTTGCTTACCAATGTATTCCAGATGTGAACACACTTGTCAAAAGAGCCACTGGCCAGAAAGCGTCCATCGGGGCTGAAGGCCACACTGTAGACAGGTTCTTGGTGCTTGGTGAGGGTGTGGATGCATATGCCTCGCTCCACATCCCACAGACGCACTGTCGAGTCGAAGGACGCACTGAGGGGGCAGCGACATCATAAGTGACAGCTCACTCTGTCTCACTTTGACAGCCCAGTCCAACCCACGACGTGTATTGTCAGCTAACAATCGGTCGTCTCAGCGATGAGGTCTGTGTTTGGATCTTTTCATGGACATCACATTTATTAAAAACAGTTGACTGCTTTCAACTGATCCCAAACCATAAAACATTTCAGTTCTATTTTGAAAATATCACGCACTTGGTATAAAGTATAAGCACATCTGTCAGCACTTTTTTTAAAACATGAAAATGTGCAATCTAATGAAAATGAATCACAAACATTTTAAGCAGGACAGTACTATTAGTAGACCCAGTGCCATTCCTGACAAACTCAATCTAGCTTATAATGTTTCTGGTTGGTGTTATCTTCACATCTGTCACAGATGGGAATATTTTACTGTTTGCCAATACACTATGCTGTCAGCCCCAATCAGCTATCTCCAGTTGCTGCCATCTACCCATTGGCTGTGCCCCCACCTGGCAAGCATGATGTTAGAGTTGGGATTGCTGGTGCCAGGCCCTGTGGGACTCCACTTAATGGTGTAGATCTCCTTACTGTGGGCTTGTAAGTCATGCACACACGACTCCTGCTTCATACTCCATATCTGTGTAAAAATGGTTGGTAGAGCAAAAGGAAATATACATGGCCAATAACAGATGATTAACAAAATAGCCATGAGACGCATCAGGCCAAGTCTGGTGTAATAATTTAAAGAGACATCTTACAAAATATTACTATATCATTATACCATCCAACAAATTAGCAATGCAGGAAGAGAGTATCTGCCTTATGCTAATACAGAAAGAGAGTCTCTGAGGGTCCTGTGGCCGCCTCACCTTCAGGGTCATGTCGTCCGAGCAGGAGGCCAACAGCATGCCAGAGGGGTCCCATTTGATGGCGTTCACTTCATTCTGCGTGACAAAGGATTGGTGCAGTTGGAGCACAGCTACAGAATAAGAAAGACCACTATGTGCTCTTGGGAGAAAAACAGTTATTTCTTACACCTGTTGGCCTATTACCGACAAAATGTAAAAGTCAGCACTGAATCATGAGAGAATGAGGCTCTGATGTTTTCTTCCTGAGCGATGGGGCGGCTCGTACCGTGTGACCCTGGAAGGTTTTTAGGGGGCGGTCATTGCCAAGACGACACACGTGGATGCACATATCTGTGCTGCATGAAGCAAAAGTGGTGTTGTTCTGCCAGTCAACATCCAGGGCGGGAGCTTTGGGACACAAGAAGACCCAGCAGATCAGATCTTCAAGTCTTATTTATGAGCATCATAAATTAAAAACCAACATAAAATTATGAAGGGCTTTCACTGAATTGCTGTGCAGCATGACGCCTCTACAGCACGGTAATCAGAGGAGGTACAGAGCCCTCTCGTTGTTTTTAAATGGCTTTTCTCTGGTCCGATTTCCCCTGCCACCAGCCACTTTGCGTACCTGAGTGAAAAGGGAACTGTTGCTTGGCATCTCCTGTGTGCGCATCCCAGATGATTGTCGTCTAATAAGAAACGCATTATGTGTTACGTGTTACGTCATGTTACATAATCCACAATTTTCTCCATAACGATTACACAATCCACAAAAATCACCAGAAAATTCCAAATGAATAGGGTCATAATTTACAGTATCCATTTAAACTTTTGGCCTTTCCGGGGCAATCTGTGGCTCTTTTGAGGATCTGAAGTGACTCAATTATAAAGGCGCAGAGACATCAACACTGCTTGATTGGACAGGAGGCCATCCAGGGTGCTCCTCTGGCTTGTGCCCATAACTGCCTGGAATCCAGGCCCCCTTCCCCACTACCCTAAACCTTTGATTTGACCAACCTTATCTACTCCAGCACTGAGAATGCAGTTTCCCTTCTTGTTCCACTTCAGTGCAAATATAGGACCTTTGTGCTGCCCTAAAGTGCCGGCCAGATTACCTGCAGATAATTACAAACACAAGTCAGGGATGGTATCACATTAATTAGCATTGCTTTAATGCATAGTATCACTTTTTCCTTAATAAGAGGCAGTTACATCATCAACACATGGGAAACACACATAAAAACAACAGGGTCTGTTTGTAAAAACAAAATGGTTTCGTACAAAATGTCAGATAAAAATATTAGCAAAATTCATGCATACCATCTTTTGTCCATATTCTTGCAAAGCCATCATATGATCCGGTTGCTAAAAGGGTCCCATCACTCTGTTAAAAGAAAATACTACAGAAGTCTGGACTACTTAAAAGGCAATATACTTTAACATGTGTTCATAAAGTATGAAGATTAACACTAGGCTAGTGCTTCATCTAGAGTCAGTAATTCCCCGTGAGGGCTTACATTCCAGTCCAGAGAGGTGACGTCCTTGTTGCTGGGGACATCCTGGCCCCCCTCCCGGATACAATGCCTGAGCACCAACTGTGTGGAGCTGCTGGTGCAGTTCTCGTTCAGGTTCCAGATGCGGGCAGTGGAGTCACCCGAGCTGGAGGGAGACGACATGGCCTGAGTGCAACTAAGAAACCCCCGTCATACACCCATGACACGACAGGACGTGCCACAACCCTGGCCCCCGTCACACACCCATGAAATGACGGAAAGTACCACCTCCCTGACCCCGTCATACACCCATGACACGACAGGACGTGCCACAACCCTGACCCCCGTCACACACCCATGACACGACACGACGTGCCCCTCCCCACCCCCCACTGACCTGACCATCGTCTCACACCCAAGACCCGACAGAACATGCTCCTCCCAACCACATGCGTCTATAAAACTCACCCAGAGGCCAGCAGGTCGCTAACGGGGTTCCAGGCACAGATGAACACCTCAGATTCATGTCCCCTCAGGACCGTGGCTTTGCTGGCCGGGATCTCGACGTCCCCGTCGACCTCCATTGATTCTGTGTGGTTATCTACGACAGTATATCCAATGACCATCCACTGCCCGCGACACAGCCCCGTCATGTGACTCAGCCCCGTCATGTGACTTTGGACCTCTGCTTACTCATGATATGGCCGCCGATCTCATCTCCATTGACGGCGATCTCTCCATTCTTCGGTGTATTCTGCTGGCTGGTGGCCAGGGATGTTGCAGTAGGGGCAGGTGCCGTGGGGGCTATTGCCATGGGGGCTGTTGCCGCTGCTGCCACTGCTTGCTGCTGCTGCTGCTGCTGCTGCTGGGCCAGCTTCTCGCGGAAGGCCTGCTGGCGCATTTGCACCACGTCTGGCATCACGGCATCAATGAGCGACAGTGACTCGATCGGCCGCCCATCGAACACCGTGCCGTCCTTTAAGGGGCAATGCAGTGAAGTCCCAGGTCAGCCCGATTTTTCTATATCAGTTCAATATATTTAATTATATTTCTAGTTCAATTACATTTAAGTCACTTTATAGATGCTTTTATCCAAAGTGATGTTCCGTCTCCCTCCCGGTCCGTGTTCCTCCTGTCCGCCTCAGCTAATAGGGTCCGGGCCTTCTCCCTCCCACTCCATATTGACCAGCAGAACTCCATTGCAGAATTTAAATAACATCTCAAAACTCATCTGCTTCAGCAAACTTTTTCACTCCCTTAACCTTCAGTCACCACCTCTTCCGTCTAAACCTGTGCCTTTGCATTGCTGTTTTTCATTGTTTTTATCTGCTTTACTGTGTTATTTATTTTCTATTAAGTGACCTTGATTGTCTTGAAAGGTGGCCTTAAATACATGTATTAGTTAAGAATGTAGGGTCAGACAGTTCCTGGAGAAGCTGGGGTTAAGGGCCTTGCTCAAAGGCGCAATGGTGACATCAGACTCTGGGGTCTGAACCGGCAACTTTCCAATCACAGGGGCAGCTGAGCCAGACAGCGCCCCCGCATTTTAAACCTGGTTCAGAGGCCCAGAGGTGTTCAAGTTAAAGGCCAGTTAATACAGCATCATTTGTTGCAAAGCAGCATGAACACTTGCCTCATTGATGCTGATCTCAGCTTCCACATACTGAAGGCCCTTCTGCAGGATGGAGATAAGGGCAGCAGGGGGCACTAGCGTTCCATTGATGTTTGACTGGCTGATGTGACTCTCGATTCCAAAAGTGAATGCAGAATGTGAGAAACCTGGAGCAGGGGAGGCAGGTATGGCAGATTTCAAACAGGCTGCCCAAGAACACCAGCGAGTAATTAACACTGCAAAATACACACTGGAATTTCCAGTGAATAACAGACTGGTACACGCAAACACAGCTACCCAAAAACAAAAATATACTGTTTTATTGGATATTATCCAAAAAAATTATATTGTAAAGGTTAGGCAACTAGTAATATGCAAAATGCATTATATATTCCTATACATAAAATTCCTATATAAGTACAGAAAGTACTAAGGGTTTACGTATCAGAACAAAATAAAAAAAATCTGGTCCTGAGCAGGGGGGTATTCTCCGTACGTCGCTTAAATCATCCAAGATCAGAAGCCTCATCTTGGATCAGTTAATGGCGGTGAA
>JAODKN010000037.1:24399388-24411503 GCA_026774425.1 Petrocephalus zakoni
AGCCATCGCAGCATTCGCTCCTGTCTGGTATACTGTAGGCGCATTGCACTGAGGGACAGAGCAGACGCAGCCATCGCAGCCATCGCTCCTGTCTGGTATACTGTACGCGCATTGCATCATTAAAGCGGGAGCAGAAGTGACGGCTGCAGGTACGAGCTGGTTGTTAGAAAATAACTCTGATGTACAAGAATAAAGTAAGAATTGTGAGGGTTACTAACTAACATTTATGAATCAAAAACATATTACATTATTACATTATAGACTTTCATTACAGAAAAATGGAAATTTATTATGCTATTCTATGGATAACCAGAACTGCAGATAATAGCATACCCCATATATAACATGATTATTTCATGTACTTGCATATGGTAATTGATCAGTTACGCACAGTAAGACATAACATTAATGTTATTACATTAATGGTACTTATTACATTATTGGCTGCTACAGACCCCTACAATTGTGACATCGCACCATGTGACTTTCAGTTAATTGTGTCTTTTAAGCTACTAGAAGTCCGAAGCAAACACTACATCACAAGAATAACTGAATAACTCAAACCAAAGCAATGAATGCAGCACCAATGCCACCCCGTTTTACTGCATTCAGAATGTAGCGAGCTAACAAGAAATTCAAACTACCTGCCAGCAGATTACATTATGAGAATATTGCGTGTTTGTAATGTATTTATAAATAACATACTGCAGAGGTGACGCTGCCTGATTGGCTAAAAAGTCAGAATTTGTTTGTTTCTACTCTAGATGGCGGAAACAGGCTTCCATATGTTATGCATGTCGCAAGTTTTGTAATAAATTTCCGTAATTTTTAATGGATCGAATAAAATTTTTTATTCCTTCCCAATTTCTGATCCAGTAATTTAGGCCAGGATCGGACCAATATCGACAGAATATTGGATAGGCGCAACTCTACTTTACAGCTCAGCAAATTATCTTAATATCTGAATTTAATGCATGTGGCATCATAACAGTTTTTAGATGCAGAGAAATCTGAACAATAATTGTGTGCGTGTTGAAACGTGAACAAAAAGCTTTCAAGTTCAAATTTAGGAGGGTAAATAAGCCTTCTTAAAAATTTTTTTTGAAAGCTTAAAAAAGAGCAAACTTGGGGTGAGGAAGGGAATGTGCCTATAGGCAAGAATATTTTGAAAACAGAATTACTATGCCTGCAGACCGAACACAATGAATTAATATGAATTTGGGGGGGGAAGGAAACAAAAATATAAATGTTCAGTTCTGTGCATTAATGCGTTTGCCACATAATTCATAAGCAAAGACTGCATTAAGAAAAGCAGTTTAAAAAAACAGGCGCACAACATGAATTCTGCCCTACTATGCCTTGGATCCCATTTTCTCATGGACGGTCACCTCATGACAGATGTGCAAACAAGGCTCAGAAAAGGGCCACCCATTTTCTCTTGAACTGCTTCAGCTTTGAAGACATCAGACAGAGGGAGAAGGGACTGGGAGGCCAGGAGAGAGATGGGGGAAGGGAGGGCAAACAGATCCACTGCGAACCGGGTCACAAGACATCACCACAGACGTTTCTGCCTCTGCCCTCGTCTCCCGCAACTGGATGACTCATTAAGCAGCAGTGGATGTGACCCGGGGAAAAGGACCTTTGCTTCCAGTAGAAACACACCCACGCGTTTGAATTCATATATATATATATATATATATATATATATCTCTATCTATCTATCTATCTCTCTTTAGGAGGACTGTCCATTCATCAAAAGAAAAAAAACTAAATAGAAAAAGAACAAGTGAGACATAATTTGCAGTCTCAACTTCTGTTTTTCCATTTAAAATCTTTCTTAAAGGCTACTAGCCACCAGATGTCCTTCCTCTAACTGACATTGAGCTTAGCCTATGATAAGCATCTTAGACAAAATTACATTTGCATTAAACCTTGTTTCACGTGAACAGATTAGATGAAGGGGATACTACTGAAAACGACAAAAACGTGGAAAAGATGCACAAAAATTAAATATCTGCATCGGGCAAAATTTATTGGCAATCAACATATCGGCATTGGTACATTGTGTCAGTATTGGCCGATATTTAAACTGTATTATCAGTATTCAAAATCAGCGCCACCAGAGCTAAAATTACTACATATTACAATAATGGAGCCTTGCTTTGGTAATTAGCCATTTTTCCGTAGTGGAGCATGAAACCAGTGTCATGTTTATAATAAATTCTAGCTAGCAGATCAATTTTTTGTTTTTCCACAAAATAAAATCAATGTAAGGTAATTTTCCTAATTTTTGACGGCAAGTTTCATCGCTGGAACCCATGCACCTCTCTGTAACGGATAATCCTTAAAAAATATTGCACGAAAGTGCCATGAAATTTTGTATATATTTATCAAGGCATATGTGGTGAACAATAAATTTGTTCTATCAATAGTTGCTTATATTTAGGTGTTCACCTTGGTGTGACATCAGCCTGAGTAGGGGCATCACGGATCACAATACAAATGGCTAGGGTCAGATTGTGGCAGTTTTTGGTTGGTGTCAACTGCTTCTAACATGCCAGTTCACGGGACCACAACTGCATTGTTTTAGTATGCATACTAAGACTTTTAGGACAATTCTTTACTTCCAACTTTGTGGGAACCATTTGGGGAGGGCCCTTTTCTGTTCCAGCATGACTGTGCCCCCATGCACAAAGCAAGGTCATTAAAGATATGGTTGGGTGAATTTGGGGTGGAAGGACTTGACTGGCCTGCACAGAGCCCTGACCTCAACCCCATCAAACACCTTAGCAATGAAGTAGAACGGAGATTGCGAGTTAGACCATCACGTCCAACATCAGTGCCTGACCTCAGAAATGCTCTTCTGGATAAATGGGCAAAAATTCCCAGAGGCACACTGCAAAATCTTGTGGAAAGCCTCCCCAGAAGAGGGGCAGCTGTTATAGTGGCAAGGGGGGGGGACTCAATATCAATGCCTATATACACACACATTATATATATTATATATATATATGAGAGCGAGCGCGAGAGAGAGAGAGAGAGAGAGAGAGAGAGAGAGATGACAGGAGCAGAATTATTGCATGCGAAATCAGGTTCCAGTGATTATAAATGTTTTTTTTTCCCTTTCAATCTTAAGTCAATTTGCATATTTTTTTTTATCTTGCAGAAAATTAAACAGTAGTCCCCTTGTAACCACGGCTTCAGGTTTTCCACGGTTTAATCCCTTGACAATTTTTTTTCTTTCATTTTTAAATTGTCTCTTGAGAATTAGGCATTCTAGAGTACAGTAGTATACAGCACTGTATAATGTAAAATTTACTTTCTTGTATTTAAAGTTGGTAATGTCTTTAACTGTCTGTAACTGATCAATTACCATATCTAAGTACATGAAATAATCATGTTATATATGGGGTTTACTGTTATCTGCAGTTCTGGCTATCCATAGAAGGTCTTGAAACGTATCACCCGCAGATATGAGGAGATTACTCTGCCAGAATAATAACCCAATTAGGGCTGTCACAATATCAGATTTTAGCGACATGGTTATCGAGGCCAAAGAATTCACATGATGATATTATCACAGTATCTATAGAAAATTTGAACAAAATAATTATAAATCATAATAATGCTAACAGTTGCTACCGGTGTTTTTTTTCTTTCAGTCAGTAGAATTATTAACATCAGTTTTTGTTAAACAATACAGTGACCTAGGCAGTTTGCTGTAAATGTAGACGATATGGTTCAATGTCAGGATAGTTTTGTAGTGAGTCTTGCTCATCTGACTTTTGATTTGAAAGAGAAAGGCCGCACTGCGCGGTGCTCACAGGTGGGCTGTGTGCTTTTTATGCAGTCCGGCACCTCCAAGCTTACAAATTAAGCATGAGTGTGAATGTGAATGTGTGGAGTGTGAATCCGATACTTACTGTCGCTGGATTACTTGCGATATTACCATATGTGTATTATTAGCACGATATCAGTTCCCTTTTTAAAATATCACGGTTATCATCAATACCAGTGTTTTCGGACTCCCCTAAACCCAATTTGGCTATGATTTGTACTTTGGTCTATGACAGTATTATTCACATAATAGCAATCACACTGCAGCAAACAACCCTTACCTGAGCTTGGGAATATTCTCTGGTTTTGACCAGAGTACTTCAAGGCTAATTACCACATGCGCAACAGGTCTCGTCTTTCAAGCACAGCACTATGGCATATATCTCAGTACGACATTCCTGTGAAGATAGCCACAGGTCAGGAAAGGACAAGCTGCAGATTCTCCACTTGCTGCCCCGTAATTGCCCTGTTCTACATGCTAATTATAAATCTCTGCCTTATTTATATGCATTACAGTGTAATTCAGAAGGCGCCGAACCAGGCTCACTTCCTCTGCCTGCCATTTTATGGTCGGTCAGACAACAACACCGCAGTCCAGTCATTTACAGATTGTTTGTAGGAAGCCACGGAGCGGGTCAACAAGGATGCAAGCAATTCTTCCTAATTTGTGCAATACATTAATATGATCAGACAAACGTCTGACTCACCTGCAAGAATAGTGATTTCAATTTTCATTCAGCGATACCATTTTTAACACCCACGTTGATCCTTGCAATTTTATTCCGAGAGGTCGTGTCCTCGCCTGAACCGAAATGGATGTTACGAAAGTGTCGAGAAACAGAACACAGCAAGATCAAAGGTAATCTTTCTGTACAAAACAGGAGCGGCCCACTTGGAATAAGAAGGACGAGAGAGGCGGCCTGCGGGTGAGATTTGCGAGCGCTGGCATCAGATTAACTCAACACTTTGGATGAAATGCAGTGGCATGAAGCAGAGCCATCTCTGACCTAGATGAAAAACCAGGGTAGCTTTCAGTCATGGCTTGGCAGACATTGAACATACTCAGTGGTTAAAGACAAACAGACCTGAACACCTTCGCAGATTTACAGACCCTTCTTCTGTGAAAAGCTGCCTAATTATGATACACCTGCAGTACAGCTGCCGTCGATATCTGGCAAACTAGAATGAACGGTACCCCCCCAAAGTTCAGCAGTCCTTTAAGCAACTGGAGTGAATTCTGCTGTGCATTATTTACTCTGCTTCCACAACAGTTCACAAAAGGTTATAAAAAAGTGCTGTTTGGGGCAACTGCAGGTACACCTCAATGCTAAAGGAAATTCTTACTGCCACTGAGGAATCACACCATGTGTCTGTGTCTTTAAATGTAAATTGCTGCAGGTACACTGCAGTAGTGCTATTGGGTAGCTAGGTCATTTACCTTGGGGGGAAAAATGCTCAAAATTTGAGCTTACTGTGTCTGGAAAAAATGCTGTGTGTAGGCATGTAAGTGAACTGGCATGTATACAAACCTGTAATATGAATTCCTTTAGTTGTTTTCTTGGTAATCTTGCTCACAACATGGAATTTCCCCTCATAACTATTCCCTACATAACAGGCAAAAACTGCAGCAAACCAAACCTATATCATGTCAAAAGTGCTTTTGTACAATTAAGCTGAAAACAAATAAAATAAAAAGTACCAGAATGCAGAAATGTTTTTATAAGTTATGCTGTGTAATTATTTAATTCTAGGCTTAATTATACCTGAAGCAGAATGAAGATCAATTAAAATTAGATAAAAACTATCAGATGTCACACAGTTACAAGAGAAGCTCAGACAGGGGTTTGATATACTAATTCCGATGCATTACAGATGATTCATCGCTGAGCAGAACAACCTCCCACCTAAGCAGATCATATAGTCTCTATATACACACACACATATGCATTGTATGTATGAGTTACATAATATTCATTCACACTTTTATATTGGTAGTGGGAGACAGTCCAGGTAACGCACTCTAAATATGCAGGATACCCCAGGAAACTGACCACACTGCCAGCTGTTCCATTTTAAGAGCGCTAATGGCTGAACTCCACTGATTACAGTATGTTCTTGCTTTAGCTGCATATTCATTAGACAGAAAGATATCCACCTACCATGCTACTGGGAATCCAATAATCCATGCAAAACACTGACTGACCTCCCCCACCTCCTCTTAAGTTAAACTTACAAAACACGTTTAGGGTGTCTTAGGTTATTCTGATTTCCACCAAGCTCCAATCTCATTAGCCCTTACTGAGACGCCGATTTAATTATGAAAAGGCACAGAATTTGTAATATGGAACTTGTTTGGAGTTTCCAAAACCAACATGGTGCTAACAAAAATGTGAAAAATTTACAACGATAACGTTCTCATGTTGGATGGCAACATGACAAACCTTTTTAACCACCTCAAAAGAAAATAATCGAAAAAGTATGCTCTATAATTTTTTCTTTTAGGTTTTGTTACCTTATAGGGCTATATACATTTATTTTCTTTTTTTTCTTATAGGGGAATTTGTTTGATAGTGCTGTACAGAAACTTGCAAAATAAATAAATAAATAATAATAAAAAAGAAAAAGAAAAAAAAAAGAAAAACAACCGTGATAAGAGTGTGGATTATGATCCTGTCTGAAAAAAAACTGTGATATTTTGCAGTGTTGCCCACCCCTAGAGTACCTCCGGAATCATTAGTTCCTTACAGAGTTGTACAGCCCTGTCCTGTCATGCCTTGTACATTATGTATAGTGTTGTCTTGCTTTGTTTTTGTATAATGTTGCCTCACTTGCCTTATTTGTTGACATATGTCCCCCCTGTCCAGTGTGACACTTAGCTCTGTACTTGCACCCCTTCTCCTACCTGTACTACTCTTCCCTCATCAGCAACTGTAGCATAACAATTTCCCTGTATTGCAAAATATATGAGTCAATAAGGAAGGACATCCAGGAAGATTCAGAACCACATGTCAAAAAGCTTAAAGTTCAATCTTGATATTCTATGTATTGCCACTAAAGTGTGACATAAGCCTCACTTAGGAGTTGCTCATTCAAAATTCAGGGTGTCAGAGATAAGCATTCCAACAGTCCCTTTTCTAAAGGCCAAAATACAGGTGTCTGCACAGCTGGTCAACGTGACACCAATTCTGGGAGGTACTATAATAGTTTGTTTTGGAGTACAGTGCTAATGAGGATATTGGCAATATTTATTTGGTGATTACGTACAGTTTCATACATTTCAAATGGGGAGATACCTGCTACATCAAGCCACCTGTGCTTTACCTTAGTTAGACAGTATTCCACAAAACCCTCTGCAATAGTGTGCTGAGACTTGCTCAGACTGTCTGACCCTCAGTCTCAAGGCCTCATTTATTATGTATTATGCGTCTTATCAGAGAAAATAAATTAGTACACCAGAACAGTAACACTGTAAAGTGTGGGTTTATGATGCCATGACTCTAGGGAGGAAGGAGGGAGGACCCATGTAACCCTTCCTGATTCTGCCCAGGCGGGCCCCATGGGTAGAGGCCCAGCCACTAGGCACACACCATTAAGCTCCCTTCCCCCCAGGCCTGGCTCCAGGGCGGGACTCTGGTCTCCTCAATCCAGGGGGGGTCAAATCTCCTTTATGGTAATCCTCTTGGGGTTATTCTGAAATGCACTTAGTCTGGCCACTCACCTAGGACCAATTTGCCTTGGGAGACCCTAACAGGGTCAATTGCGCCTGACAACATAGAACCTAGGATCACAGAGGCACACAAACCCCTCCACCACAATCAGTTGGCTTGGAGGCAATCATAACCTTGGATCCAATGATACCATTGTGGATTCCATCCTGCTCACAGAGCACTGGGCCAGCTCTTTTATGGACAGAATTTCTAGGTACAGCCAAGGGGCAGAGGGGGTCTGTTACAGTGACATCAGGATCAAGTCTTTGCTTTTTGCAAATGATGTGGCCCTGCTGGCATCATCAAGCTGTGACCTGCAGCATGCAATGGGGCAGTCTGCAGCTGAGTGTGAGGTGGTGGGGATGAAGGTCAGCACCTGCAAGTCTGAGGCCATGGCTCTTAACTGGAAAAGGGTAGATTGCCCTCTACTGGTGGGGGATGGACTACTGCATCAAGAGGAGGAGTTTAAGTTAAGTAAGGTCCTATTCATGGGTGAGGGAACAATTGACCCCAGGGCAGACCCAGCTGGCCAGGGAATACCTCGGTATTTCCCTGAAGGAGCAGGAGGAGGTGGCTGGTGAGAGGGGGACCTGGACATCCCTGCTTAGACCAGCCATTTGTACAAACCACATACTTGGTGCTGGGCTTGCATTTGCTCCATAAATCCACAATGAAAGCTGTATTTCCTTATCTTCTGCTGAGATTGTCAAGTATGGTGGGTTGTGCCATTTCATACAAATTAAATTCCTCTATGACTAGAAGAGCCCCACGCTAGCAACATATGATGTTAAGTTATAAGAAACAAGCAAACTGGAAATATACCAGAGTATACTTTTTACATTTCACAACACGCCTGATGCTTAAGTTGTAGCATTGTAATTATAGAGAAATTAGTCCATGTACAGAAGGCACCAGAAAGTGCCCCAAGAAAAACATGAGTTTCCCAAGTCCATGAAACATTCATTTTGCTAAACATACAAATACAACTGCATCATTCACGAACACTGAAAAGCACCTTTCCCAGAAACCTAAACTAAAATCCATAAGCTAACTTGGCTAGCAGAAAGCAGCTGGTTCAATAGCAATAATAAAACCAAACTGTCACACTGATAAGATATTCCCAGGAAAGTAAAACATAAAACTGGACACTCAATGAAATAAAGGGAAGCAAGAGCGGAATTTATTTAATACTTAATACTTCACTTTAACATATATTAATCAGAACCATGGTACTGGTCCATCCAAGATCCCTTAATCAGAAAAGTAATTCCTTTGGAGTATGTGCTCCTTAATGAAATATAAAAAACTGAAGTGGTTTTCTGGGTAGCAATCCTGCCTCACAGCATCAGAGATGCGAGGTAAAACTCACTTGAAATTCAGCTCCACCGGGGAATCTTAACGAAGTCAGCAAAATCAAACAAACAATTCCAATAGCTTTTGAAATAATACTGCCCAAAAATAAAAAACACAATTTTCACAAATGAGATAAGAAAAGGTTGCATCACCCAGGAATTAATAGTGAAAAAACATGTCAGCATTACAATCAAACACTGAATTTAATTTCTTCAATCTGACTTGAGCCCTGTGCTCCATAGTATTCGTAGTACTCCATAACAATGGGTCCTACAAATATGACTGAAATAATTAGCTGAATATTCTCACATCCATCCACTGACACTGTTTGTGGTTTCATTCATCCAATCTTATCCAACCTTATCCATTTTACTTGAGGCAAAGGCCATGGAAGGCAGACATGTTAAACACCTGGCTGAGGGCAGCTGCTGAAGGCCACCCCAGGAACGGAAAATACTGGAAACAAGTATAAGTCATGAGCCACACCCCTATTTATCCATGGGTTACATGGTCGCGCCCATAGAATTTGCAACATGAAGGAACGGAAGCCAGCAAAGAAGAGAACTTACACTCAACTGGAAATCAACGTCATTACAGCCAAGGTGGACTTAAATTTCCTTCTGGATAAATAGTCTCTCTATCCATCTAGTTTGACTGCTGTGCGCGATCACGCACGGGGCACCGCAGCGTATTACACTGACTGTTACATGAACGTTACATGAAAGTTACATGAACAAAACTTTATGTAAAAATACCGAATAATAATAATAAAATACCAAAAAAATACCAGTATATATGTGCTGGCTGTCATGATCTTATGGTGCTTAATATTCTGTGCAAACAGTCAGCAAATAAAGATAGTAAAAATTTTAATTAAAACACGTTAACATTGTTTTAAGTAAAACAGCCATCATCCTAAGAAATCTTTCATATTTCAGAAGCTAAAAGTTTAATTTAGTACCCTCTGTCCTATGGTTTTTCTGCTTAATTTTCCCATAATATTGAGGCTACTGAAATCAAAGCCATAGCAAGGATTTTTCAAATACTGAGGTCAGTAATTGCCAACCTGTAGCGTTTATGCACGAAAATTTTATCATTTTCATCAAGTTTCATGAATGAAACTTTATTAAAAATACCGAAGACATGACCTCGGTGTCCTCAGTGGGAATCTAATCCAATCCAGCTTTATTTGTAAAGCACCTTATGCAACCACACTGGGCCAAAGTGCTGTACAGAGGAATGAAAGACATAACAGCTCTCACAAGGCATAAAATACAAATGTTATTTACAAATGTAAATTACAGACATAAGACAAATAAAACAGCCATAAGAATAAAATAAAACTAATAAAATAAAAATAAGTAAAATCAAATAACATAAGCGTGAAACAGAATAATATAAAATGTGATTAAATAATAGCTACAGGCACGACTGCAGTAACATAACTTGGCGTATGAAACGTTTATAATTACTGCAGTCTGTAATCTTACAATTACATGAATCGATAAAGAAAATGTATTAAAATGAAATATAACCCGCAATAAACATTTCACCTGAAATCTTGATAATTATCAGCTTAATGTAATTTTAGCGCAACTCTGATGTAATAATTCTCCAGCACAGCTTGATTTCCTTCACTGCAGCGGGAGTCCGCACTGACAGAAAACTGCGTACACTACCTGAGAGCTGGCGTGGGATTTGAGCGTATCCTAGTCCAAAGTTTGCATTGAAATGGCCATACACCCATTTTTCTGCCATAAGCACACTTGATAAATGAGGGCCAACGTGATGTTATGCAGTCGTAATTCTGCTAAACAGAAAAGAACAGAAACAAGGGAGCTAGTTTGTGTCAAGGCAAAGAGAGGAAGGCAAGGTGAGCTGGTATAAAGCATCAGAAGAGTGGGCAGCAGGACAGTGCAGTGGGCAGTGATCTTACTGGCAACTTTGGAGTTCAAATCTGACCCAGTTTGCACCTTTTCCCTTCCAGACCACTCAGGGACTTACTGGATCAGCAGTCATCTAAAAATTATGGCGTTCCCAGTTGCTTAATTGACCACAGGTAATGCTGGGGCGATTTTGGAGAAAGTCGCCAAGAGGCTAAGGTAGGGAGATCTGCCTGCCTCGCTTTGCAGAACACCGGACGTTCGGTTTTACCTCATCAGCATACTTATTTTGTTACTCATAGTTATTTATATAAAAAAAGCATAACCAAGCATAAAAGTAAGTGAGCATATGCAGTCAACAGAAGTTACTCCCCAGTCACCCCCTTTCTACCAAACCCCAGGTAAAATGACAATCCACCATGACCAGCACCACGTGACACATACACCATAAAACACTACAAGTAAGAGGCATATGCTGAGACGTTGCCGCACACCACCACATGATAAACCACTTCAGGGATGAGAACCTGGGTGCAGCCGTGCAGTGGGTGATACCGCAGCACCACACTGTTCAGATGGAACTGTACAGTATGAAGTTTTTCCAGTGGTGAATTGCCATTCCTGCCACCAATCCCTAATTTTTCAGGACCTGCTTGCAGGGCCTGATGCAGATTAACGTCATATGCAGGACAGAGTAGGTTAAGGGCTTTGCTCAAGAGCCCAATGGAGTAGAATCACTCCAGGCATTCACAGGATTTGAACCAGCAACCTTCCAATTGCTGGCACAAATCCCTAGCCTCAGAGCCACCACTCCACCCACTGCAAGTAAGTACAACATAAATGCAACATCCTGGCCCCTAATTATCATCATAAAATAATAATTAATATATGTGAACAAAAACCAATTACATCACATCATCAATCGATTAACCTAACATTAACAATCCATTCCCATTTTCCATAAGTGCACCCTTCTATAGACCAGAGGTTACTAGCACATAGCCTAGGATGAGAATGATCTTTACCATCACTCTTACCATTATCATTATGAATAATACTCAGTATTGAAGAAAACAAGACGACAGCTGGTGGATTAAACATACACTTAATACTTTTCAGCAAGAATACATCATGCATCCATTCCTGTGTCCACTCTTATATGCATTTTTTCAGTTTGCAACGAGCACCAAGAAAGTTTATACTATTATCCGAATGCAATTCCTTGGTCTTCATCTAGATATGAAACGGCGTAAAGCAGTGATCATCAACTGGCGGCCCGCGGGCCGAATCCGGCCCGCTGAGCCGTTCAATCCAGCCCGCGACTGGATTCCAAAA
>JAODKN010000037.1:24411603-24427408 GCA_026774425.1 Petrocephalus zakoni
CCAGGTTGCTACAGTTCCTAAAATACCTGTCGCTTTGAGTTTCAGTAGGAGCCTCTTGTGGGGGACAACATCAAAAGACAAAACCGCGATAGAAATGTTCACGACAGCAGTTTCAGCCTAAGATTCAGAAACATTACACCCTTAATTTATACACAATGTTTCCCACAGAATTAATGCCAATGCCTTACAGGGTTGCTGACGTGTGCGTGTCCTTAAATTAATTATCATAATGTGTGAATTTCCTTCTTTGTTTTACAGTAGGGTGCCGAACATGCACAAACTCGAAGAATATACTTTAAATATACGATCTAAAAAAATTTATCCGTATATAATACATAAAGTCAAGTTCACCAGTCGGTTGTCTAGCTAGCCTCGATTAATCGCTAATGAAGTCTTCCATATATGACAAACCACAAGACGCCACTAAATGAGCCTGCTGAAATGAACTAGAATACTACTTGCAGGTTAGCAAGTTAATTCAGAAGTCCTAGCACTGCTATCTGCAAATTATTTTTCTGTCCTAAAAAGATATTCAGTGAGCAATCTGATCGTATATCTTACTACACACATAAAGTAATTTGCACTGAGCACCAAAGCGGCATCTTTCTTTGGATTACTGGTCATAGGAAAACGAAGTTCACAAAGAGCAAGCTGGGCCCAGCAGGATGGGTCATGTGATTTATTAGCATGTAGCCAAAAGCGATTAAAGGCTATATTTAAGTAAGCTTGGTGATGAATGTCCATTTTTATGAAGTATTTTTTAAAATTTACAACCTCTCAAAGTATGCTCCAGAATAGTATGCTCCAGAATAGAGTATTTCAGCCAAGATCGTTGGCGGGGTTTTAAAAGGATAAGCTGGAGTAACAGTGAGCGAATATTAACAAGTTCACCGCCATATGTGGTCCATGTTTAAGTCTCGCTAACTTTACTATTCCCAGTACACGCGGACCAGTTTTTTCAAAAAGTATCATTTCTAGAGGCCACAATATGTAACTCAAATAACATTTATTTATTTTATTCTCCCAGGACCTGAAGTGGGACACTCACATTGACTCCATTGTAAAAAAAAAATTTCCTTGAAAATAGTCTTTGAGGGACCTCAGGATATGTTTTTAGACAAAGCACACTTAGGAAAGTGTGCTGTGGATAATGCAGTCAATATGGGACTGCATTATGTACTGCAACATCTGGACAAACCAGGGACTTACGTGAGGATCCTGTTTGTGGACTTCAGCATTGCCTTTAACACCATCATCCCATCACTCCTCCATCCCAAATTAACCCAGCTCTCTGTCCCTAGCTCTGTCTGTCAGTGGATTACCAGCTTTCTGACAGATAGGAAACAGCTAGTGAGAATGGGTAAAATCACATCTAGCACCCATATGACTAACACTGGCGCCTCTCAAGGTTGTGTTCTCTCCCCACTGCTCTTCTCCCTGTACACCAACGACTGCACTTCTAAAGACCCCTCTGTCAAGCTCCTGAAATTTGCAGACGACACTAAACTCATCGGCCTCATCAAGGACGGTGGTGAGTCTGCTTATAGACAGGAGGCTAAAAAGCTGGCTGCCTGGTGCAGTCTTAACAACCTGGAGCTCAACATGCTCAAAACAGTGGAGATGATTGTGGACTTCAGGAGGAACCCCCCTGCTCTCTCCCCACTCACCATCATGGACAGCACTGTGGCTACAATAGAGTCATTCAGGTTCCTGGGGACCATCATCTCCCAAGACCTGAAGTGGGACACTCACATTGACTCCATTGTAAAAAAAGGGCCAACAGAGGTTATACTTCTTGTAAGATCTGTACTTATCCAGAGTGAGCAAAAGGGCTAAGAAAATCACCCTGGACCCCTCACACCCAGCACACTCCCTCTTTAATCTGCTGCCATCTGGTCGACACTACAGAGCACTTAGCACCAAAACGACCAGACACAGGAACAGTCTCTTCCCCCAGGCAGTCCATGTCATGAACACTTAACAATACACGTGGTACACACAACACTAAAATAAATTATTTATTTAACACACACACTTATTTACTTTTCATATTTGCACATATCAACATACTTATACAAACACATAATACTTGGTCATACAGGAATGTCTTTTGCTATTTTGCACATCTGTATATCTGTATATAACTTTTTTTATTACCTGTGTCTTGTCTTGTAACTGTTATTCTGTTGCACTGCAGAGTTGAATGTCCATTTTTATGAAGTATTTTTTAAAAATTACAACCTCTCAAAGTATGCTCCAGAATAGTATGCTCCAGAATAGAGTATTTCAGCCAAGATCGTTGGCGGGGTTTTAAAAGGATAAGCTGGAGTAACAGTGAGCGAACATTAACAAGTTCACCGCCATATGTGGTCCATGTTTAAGTCTCGCTAACTTTACTATTCCCAGTACACGCGGACCAGATTTTTCAAAAAGTATCATTTCTAGAGGCCACAATATGTAACTCAAATAACATTTTTCAAAAGACTTCTTTTGCAAGGTCCTGTGGTGGCTCTCTTTCATTCCTCCCGCCGCTTTAGGCACTGATTTAACGGCCCACCTTAAGTCAGCCTACCTTTTAAATCAACCAATTACCATTCCGCGTGTGTAATTGTCTAATAACATCTTCTGATGCTGACATCAGCCACAGGCAGAGGTGCCAGGTCCGCGGTTTTCCCGCCCAATTGGACTATTACGAAAATACAGTTGCAGGTAAATATTAGGTCGTTGTGGGTTGCAGGTTTTTGGGCTGTTTTCATAATGTTCCACTGCAGTGGACTGTAAGGGGAAAAAGAAATTAATTGTTATGGGTGCAGGTGGCTTCTAATACTGAATCACTGGCACCTGAAAGTCAGAGATGGGTACACACAGAAAGGAGAGTGCGTTTGTTTGCCTGACATAGTCGTAGTGTACGTATTGACCCGGTATGAGTAGCTACGATTATAAAGTCAGGAAGCAAAACTGCCAATTTTTTGACTGACATCAACGCATTACTAATTGGCTCTAACATCATATAAAATCACATGCAGTGTTGACAACTTTTTGGCTGTGCAGAAATCATCAGAATGCCCGTGGTCCAGTGACACAAACAATAAATTCTGATGTAACCAAAATTTCAGAATGCATATTCATCTCATGACCAGGCTTGCTTTGCGATGAAAAGACAATTTCCTTGAAAATAGTCTTTGAGGGACCTCAGGACATGTTTTTAGACCAAGCACACTTAGGATAGTGTGCTGTGGATAATGCAGTCAATATATGCACGCTATTTTGTAGATCTGTATATCTGTATATAACTTTTTTTATTACCTGTGTCTTGTCTTGTCACTGTTATTCTGTTGCACTGCAGAGTTGTCATTCTGCAAATTCCTCGTATGTGTTAACATACCTGGCAATAAAGCTTATTCTGATTCTGGAAAAGTGAATTATATATATATATATATATATATATATATATAAATTTTAAGCTAATCTTCGGCTGGAGATTTGCTGGACCTTGCAGCACTGTCCACAGGGTTCAGAGTTGACGTTTTACTTCAGGTATAAAATATAAGATTTTTTGTTGAAACTGAGGATTTTTAAATTGGGTTATTGCTACTTTCACTTAAGTAAAAGATATCCACCACTGGTACACAGGCATATATGAGTTGTATACACCAGTAAAAGAACTGTTACTGAAATAAAAAAATGAATAGTTAACTAATAATAGTATTATTTCAGTATTTTCTTTTCAGCTTTTTATGATAAGTTCATCAAAATGTTATATTCACACACATTAACCAGAAGTGTTAAGGCAAGAATTCTTCATCATCCTGCTGCCACTGTGCCATCTAACTATGATCATAAATGTTACTACTGTGATTAATTTTTAATTATGATTATATGCCATCGTAATCAACTTCTTTTTGACAGCAAGAGATAAACACATTTATAATTGTTCAAATTCCGTAACACTTTTCAGTCAGGAGAAATTTTTTTTTATATATGTTGTGCACCAGTATGTGTGGTAAAACCAATTGGTGTCAGGATCCTGCCCGTTCGATCCTCCTGTGTGCCACGCCCCCTCGTTCCCCTCATTCCCCTCGTTCCGTGCCCGGCAGCAATCATTACAATTGGTATGTTTATATTTCTGATACCAGTCAAGCATGTACATTGTTCTTCTATAGAAGTTATATATGGGTTCGATGGTAGTTGGGTAGGTGTTAATTACACAATCTAGCTGTACATGTATTAAACACACATATAGATGGATGGATAATTTTAAGGAAAAAGCAACATTAAGTTTCTTAGCAAGGTTATGGGTACCACAAGCTGCCAGAAAGACATTGGTAAGCCTTGGCATGGAGGGATAAAAACCATTTTCAAAGATTTGTACTAAGAACATACGAAATTTTCAAATGAAAGGAGGCCATTCGGCCCATCAAGCTCGTTTAGGGAGAACTCAACTAATAGATCAGAGATTTTAAAATCTTATCTAGCTCTGCTTTAAAGGAACCCAAGGATTTGGCTTGCACTACGCTGTCAGGAAGACTATTCCATATACTAACTACATGCTGTGTAAAGAACTCCAGTTTGACATGTTCTCCCACTAATCTCCAACTATGGCCACGAGTTCTCTTATTTGAACTAATGTTGAAGTAACTATTTAATTGGACAGCATCCAGACCTGCTAGGATCTTATATACCTGGATCATGTCCCCCCTTAGTCTCCTTTGCTCAAGGCTGAATAGATTGAGCTCAACTAACCTTTCCTCATAAGACATTCCTTTTAGCCCAGGAATAATTTTTGTAGCCCTGCGTTGAACCCTTTCTAAGACAACAATGTCCTTTTTAAGGTAAGGTGACCAGAACTGCACACGGTATTCCTAGGTGGGGTCTTACGAAAGAATGGTAAAGTCTTAACATTACCTCCGTTGACTTAAACTCCACACACCTGGATATGTAACCTATTAGCCTTTTTAATTGCTTCCCCACACTGGTGAGAGTGGTACATGGAAGCATCAACATATACACCAAGATCTCTCTCACAATCGGCTTCCTGTATTTCCGTGGCACCCATAAAATACTTGTGTCTTATATTTTTGTACCCTATATGGATTTCCTTGCACTTCTCCTCATTAAACTTCATCTGCCAGGTATCAGCCCAGTCACTAATTTCATCAAGATCCCGCTGTAGCCTCTGTGCTCCTGTTACAGTATCTGCTACATCACCCACCTTGCTATCGTCTGCAAATTTGACCAACTTACAATAAATAGGGGTGTCAATATTGTTTATATAAACTAGGAATAATAATGGCCCCAAAATTGAACCCTGTGGTACCCCACTATGAACACAGGCCCACCGAGACATTGTGCCCCTAATAACTACTAGCTGCTTCTTATCTGTCCCTCCAAGAAACACGCGACACCGTGGTTCTTCTAGTTACTGATGGATTTATTATTTCTTTTGCAATCTTTCGCCGTCCTTAAACAGCGTCGACAGATTCTCCTTTATATCCACCGTCGAACTATTCACATAGAACAGCGAACAGGCATATACGTTCACATACAACTAAACCATGAAGAAACTCAAACATACCTCGCTGGCTGCACACAACCGAGAGGGAATGAGTCCTCTTAAAAGAATATATCTGAAAAACTCTTTTCTGCCTTTAGCTGGTGAGTCCCCTCTCTTCCTTTCCCCATTTGCGTCCGTAAAGAGAGCGCCAACGAAATGGCCTCGGGTGCAACAAATACCAAAACGTTCAACATTCAACATTCCAGAAACAAATTGACCTAATTAAGTTAAGTTAGAAAATAAAGAGAATAACACAAATCATGTGTAACAGTTACACTCCCACCAAATCACAAACCTGCGATTTCACATCACAATAATTTGTTTCAATTCACATCAAATTCAGGTTTGTACTAATGAGAAAGAAAAGATTATTCTGCCTCAAGGAGCAGAACAGTTTTATGTACAGGTCTATCAAGATAGGTTGGCTTAGATGTGCATCTACCCTGACTGTCTAAGGTGGAGTCACTAATTAATAACTTCACCTTTCTGACGCTTCCGTCGGAACTAGGATACACCTCTGCTACTTTAGCCAATTTCCAGTGAATTCTTGGGGAATTTTCCTCTTGCAAGATAACAACATCATTAACCTTTGCATTTCTCTTATCCTTTTGCCATATTGATCTGGATTGAAGATTAAGGAGATACTCTTTCTTCCACCTTGTCCAGAATTCATCCACCAAAAACTGTACCTGTCGCCATCTTTTGCGCAAGTAGAGATCCTGACTGACAAAGTGACCAGGTGGGGGTGATGTTATATGAGATTTCATCATAAGTATGTGGTTTGGAGTAAGAGGTTCAAAACTTGTTGGATCATTTAAGTGTTCTGTTGTCAGAGGTCTACTGTTTACAATAGCCATCACTTCATACAGAAAAGTTCTGAGTGAGGCACTGTCAAGTCTCTTTGAAGACTGATCAAGGATTGCTGTGAGAACACTTCTGATCGTTATCTGCCTTTCCCATACACCTCCTATGTGACTTGATGATGGAAAATGTATTACAAACTCACAGCCATATTCTGTCAATTGTTCTTGATTCAGGTCTTTCATTGTATTCAAGAACTCTCTATGTGCACCAACAAAGTTGGTACCTTGATCACATCTTAGCTGTCTTGCATGCCCTCTTATTGCGATAAAGGCACGCAACGCATTTATGAATGTGTCAGTGGTAAGGTCATCAAGCATTTCAATACGTATAGCTCTAGAGCACACAGGTAAAAAGAAGACCATACTTCTTCAGTTCCTTTCTTGCTTCCTTTACATATAATGGTCCAAAGCAATCTATACCACAGTATGTGAATGGGGGTGGTATTTCCATTCTGTCTTCCGGTAATTCTGCCATTTTTGGATCTTGTGTATGTCTTCTGTACCTTCAGCATGTTGGGCATTTGAAAATATGTGTAGAGACAGCACTACTGCATCCTATGACCCATACTCCATGGGCTTGCAACTCATTAACAGTCATTCCTCTGCCTTGATGAGCGTCAAGCACTATCACTATCACCTTCTCGTGATAGTGCTTAATGAGCAAAGATGAAACATGACTGGCCTTTGGGACAATAGCTGGACGCTTAACATGTGGGTGGAGGCTAGATATTTTCAAATGACCTCCAACTCTAAGCACACCATTTTCATCTAAAAATGGACTTAACTGGAGCAATTTACTTGCTCTGTTATTGGATTTTATTTCCTTTCCTTGCTCTAAATCTTTAATTTCACCTTTGAATGCCTCCTTTTGAGCCAATTTGATGATGAAAAGTTCTGCTTCTTGTCTCTCTTTAACACTGGTAGCTTCACTCTGTTTGGGTTTGAAGCCCTTTATCTCATTAGCAAAGCGCTTGAGACAAGCAATGGCTTTGACAGTCCTCTTCCAGTCTGAAAACTTTGATAGGCGGTTTAACAATGTTCTTTCTTCCTTTGCCTTGGTATTCAACACCTGGGCCTTTCGAAGTTCTGGATCATTGTCGTCAAGTTCTCCCACCATCACATCACTTAAAGGTAGCTTCTCTTTCCATAGAAAGTCTGGACCTTTGAACCAATTCGAAGTGATAAGATGTTCGACTGTTAATCCTTGCGAAGCATGATCAACGGGATTATCTTCTGAGTGTACAAGGTGCCATTGCTTGGAGTTGGTAATGGACTCAATTTTCTGAATCTGGTTTGCAACAAAAACATGAAATCGTTTTGCATCATTATTTAAATACCCAAGAACAACCTTTGAATCTGTTTTATGGGTGCAACACGTGCTTTTCCCATGACTAACGAGCAGTGGACATCTCCATCGCTATTGACTGCTCTGAGATAAGTACATTCTCCATAGCCTATCATGCTAGCATCTGAGAAGTGGTGGAGTTTATACTGCTTGACCTCTGTGAAGTTTGTTGGTATGTAGCATCTTTTGATTTTAACATTCGCCAGGTTCGGTAGGTCTTCTAACCATGTCTCCCACTGTGTTCTATGCCTTTCTGGGAGTGGCGTGTCCCAATCAACCTTTTCTTGACACAGTTGTTGCAGGATTTGTTTCCCACGGAGAATAAAGGGAGCTATGAACCCTATTGGGTCGTAGATAGATGCTACTGTACACAACACTCCTCTTCTGGTCTTTGGACGTTCTTCGACTGAAACTTTGTACTGGAAGTTGTCAGAGGATACACACCAATGAACTCCTAAGGCTCGTGCTGTGTGTAATTCTCCCATAGTCAAGTTTAGGTCTTGGACACTTTCAGCACATTATTCATTTGGAATTGATTTCAACACCTCTTTGCTCTTAGAAATGAACTTATGTAGTCTAAGCTTGCCTGTGCTGCAAAGTGCTCTTGCTTCCTTGATGAGCTGGATGACATCAGCCTCTGTCCTTACACTCACAAGTCCATCATCAACATAAAAATTTGTCTGAATGAATTTAACAGCATTTTGATCAAATTGGTCCTTTCCTTCAGCAGCTAGATGTTTAAGTCCAAAATTGGCACAACCAGGTGAAGAAGCAGCTCCAAAGAGATGAACCTTCATCCGAAAGACTGATGGCATGGATGTCACATCACCTTGCTCCCACCATAAGAACCTCAGGTAGTCTTGATCTTCAGCCTTAACATGGAACTGATGAAACATACATTCCACATCACACATGATAGCAATTGGACCCTTGCGAAATCTGCAAAGAACTCCCAACAAGGTGTTTGTAAGATCTGGTCCAGTGAGGAGATGATCATTTAATGACACACCTTGAAATCTTGCGGAACAGTCAAAGACTACTCGGATCTTTCCTGGCTTTTGTGGGTGATATACCCCATGATGAGGAATATACCAGACAGGCTGCTTATCCAGTTCTTCTTCTGGAACTCTTTCAGCATCACCGCGAGTGATGATGTCTGTCATAAAGTCAATATAATCAGAGCAGAACTTCTGGTCTCTTGTTCGCTTTCGCTCCAGGCACCTTAAACGTTGATCAACATATAGCTTGTTGTTCAGCAGATTTGGTTTGTCCCTTTTGAATGGTAATGGCATCTCATAATGACCACCTAGTTTGTGTTTGATTCCCTTTTCCAGCTTAGACAAGAAGCGGAAGTCTTCCTGCGACAAGGTTGCTTCTTCGACTCTTTAATTGAAATCTGATTCCAGAACCTTTAATCACATCATCTGGACTATACATCTCTTTGATTCGAGTTTTGCAGACATAGTGCATTTTGCTTTTCAGCTTGACTGTAGATTTGTGTTCCGGTGTCACTTGTTTTATAATGATGTGATGACTTACTCCAAACACATCACCATAGTCTTCACATGGATCACTGTAACTTTCTATGCTCCATCCAAAATCTGTTTTCTGTGCAAACGGCCGATTTTCCTGCCCACAGACGACTTCTGTAAGCATTAGGGCTTGCAGGCAGTTATATCCGATCAAGAGACCAATTTCACATTCCATCTGTGGAGTTATCTGTCCTGCAAGATGCTCCAAATGAGGCCATGCTTTAGCAGTCTCTGGAGTGGGAATGTGTGTTCGACTGGCAGGAATGAATTCACGCGTGTACACCGTAGGTACTGTGATTTTCTTGGAAGAGAAGAACCCTCTAACTTGTAGGCAAGGTATAATTGTTGCCTTTGATGATATTGTAGATAGTTTCAGTTTCACTTTCTCCCTTTTCATGTTCAAAGCATCTGCCACTTCTTCTAGAATGAAGGAAGAATCAGTTTGTGAATCAAGCAAAGCGTAGATGAGAATTTCTTTACTTGAATTATTCGGCGTAGATACATAGACAGGTACTATGGCTGAAGTCTGGAAACTACTGCCCTTTTGAATGACTATATTGGACGTGGTTTCTTTAATGATGTCTTGTGCTTGAGTGGGTTGTGCCCCTTTGTCAGAACTGCAACTTGTTTCCTTGGAACATTCTCGTTTGACCTTTGATTCTTCCTTTAAGCGATCTTCGGGTAAACATGTCGAGCATATGTCACAAACCATCCGGCTATTGCATGTCTTTGACTGATGGCCTGGACCTAAACAACCAAAGCATAACTTCTCATTCTTTATGAATTTAACTCGTTCAAGGACTGACCTTTCGACAAATTTGCGACACTTGTGCAAGCTATGACCAGTTTTGTTGCAGAACACGCATATTTTCCTTTCAGTAATGTTAGTTGTGAAGGTTTTAGCACCTAGGGTTCTGTTCTTCATCTTTGGTGTCCTATCTTCACTTTGCTGTATTGCATGATAGGATGTGATGGGATTGCATGCGATACTAGCTTCCATTGAAAGGAATGTCACAAAGTAACTGAAATTAGGGAATCTTCCGTGTTCCAGTTGATATCGTGTGGCTTTTCGATTCCACCGTGTACATAACCGACTGGGATCTTGCTGGCGAGTTTTTGGTTCTCAATTCCATCATTAAGAACATGTAGGCTTTCATTTTGCTTCATAGCGCATTTGCAATTACGTAAGAAGTCTACAAAATTTCTTAACTCAGTGCTTTCTCTTGAGGCTAATTTTGGCCAAGCATATAATCTGTCTCGAAAGGCTTTGGCAATAACAAAGGGTTGACCATATCTCTCATTGAGCAAGTTCCACGCTGCATTGTACGAATCTTCTGAGTCAATCAAAAAATAACCTTCCAAGGCTGCTTTAACCACTCCTCCAACATATTTTTGAAGAAATAATATTTTCTCTGTGGGTGGTATATTTTTTCTTTCAATTAATATTTGAAAAGATGACTTCCAATGATTGAATTTGAGTGGATCTCCACTGAAAACTGAAGGCTCAGGGATGGGTAGCCTATTTGCTGATATGGATTCGCTTAAGATTTTCCCAAGTTATTCCACATCATTTCGGACAACATCACTTGGAGCTGTATCCCTTAATGGTGGTAAGAACCGCTCTTCAGGACTAAACTGTTCAGTCCGCAAGGCCGAGGCAGTTCAGAGTTCTGTAAAGCAAGTTCTTGGATTGAGTGACATTCACTTTCATCATAAATTTGAAACTTTGCTCTGGCTGCATTCAGTCTTTTCAGCTCTTCCAAACGTTCAAGTTCCCTTTTCAAGTTTTCAACAGACCTACTCCTTGCAGAACTCTCTACTTGCTGACTCTTTAACAGAGCAGCCTTCCTTTGTTCCCTTTCTAATTTCCGTTCAGTATCTTCTTTTTCTCCTTCTAGGCGACGAGCTATTGCAGCTGCTTCTTGGTCTGCAACTAAAAGTCTTTCCTCAGCTTCAAGCAATTGCAGTTTCTCTTGGTCGCGTTCTTGCTCAACCATAATTTTTAGTACAGCCCATGTAGCTGTGTACTCAGCAGCAGCTTCTTGTCTTTTAATTGAGGATGTTTTGGAATGAGCAGAGATGGCTTTAGAACAATTGGAGCCAGAAGCTGAAAGACTGGACACCGAAGAGGCAAACACAGAAGCGTCCTCAGGCCAGTTCAGCCTTTCCTTTTTACCTTGCATTTGGGATTGTGCATTCTGTACTACAATATTCGTGACTGATGTACATTTATCCATTTTGCGACACGTCATGAACTGGGCTGTCAATTTTCCTGTATTCATCATAAACACTGTTTAGTTCAAACAATTCCCTTTGAATACGGCTTATGTGCTCTTTCAAAATAATGCAACGATCCTGTTTTAACACAGAATCTTTTGCTAACTTTGTCAGGACTTTCCAGCGCTTATAAATGCTTTCGAACCGAAGTAGCAAGTCTCTCAGTTTTTCTCTCTGAAATTCCCTGCTCTTTTCCGTTAGCGTACGAGCTCTTTCACCTCTCCTAGGTTCCTGTTGAGTAACATTCACCTCAAGCAATCCTAAGAGTGATGCTTCTTCTACCTGTCCTCTTTCCTCTGCTTTCACCTTTCGAGCGTCTTTACTTGTGTGTGACATCTTGAATTATTGGACATTTAAACACACACAATAACAATAAACATCAAAATGAACACAGAGAAAACATCCCTTATTATAAACAACCTGGAAAAATATAAAGTGCTTCAGAAAACTTAAGGCTATGAACAGAAACCCATAAATGCTCACAATTACAGCTGAACTTTCACTTTCAGCATGGATAAATAACCCTTTAAGTGACCTTTGCGTGATGAAATGGCAGTTTATAATTACAGAAAGTACCCCTTCATACACCTGAAACTGCGTTGCTTAGGCTACACACAGTCCCTTATCGTAACTTCAATACTTATGCCTCATCTCAGAACACAGACTTTAGTGTCTGACTTATAGGCGTCTCGACGAAAACGAATGTTCTTGTGTGTCCTTAACGCAAACACCGACTTATCTGTATGGTCGTTTTCCTGTCTTGATCAGCTGCTGAGGTGGGTAGTTCGCCAACGGGATAAACCTTCATCAGACAAGTTCAACTTTCACTCCCTCCAGGAAACACGCGACACCGTGGTTCTTCTAGTTACTTTTGCAATCTTTCACCATCCTTAAACAGCATCGACAGATTCTCCTTTATATCCACCGTCAAACTATTTACATAGAACAGCGAACAGGCGTTCACGTTACATACATTGAAAACTTAAAATATGGCATGCTTCCAATCAGAAGGTGCCATACCAGCTGATAAGGATTTTTGGAAAAGCAAAGTTAGAGGTCGACAAATGATATCCCTCATCTCTTTTAAAACTATAGGTAAAATGCCATCAGGGGCCGGTGATTTATTCTAAGCTTGGCTAGGCTTTGTAGCACCTCAGCTTCAGTTATACATATATCATATATCAGACGAAGCTGGACTAGGAATGATCGTTGGTAAGTTTTCCCCAGCGAATACCAGTGCAAAACAACCATTAAACTCATTTACAATATAGATTACATTTTCAATTGTAAGGCCCTCACTATTCTGCAGATTAGTCACTACAGGTTTTAGAACTCTTTTGGAGTTGAAATACTGGAAGAAACATTTCATGTTATCCTTAGCCTCTGGATCCTGGGTTAAACCAAACACATAACTTCACACAAAATTACACTACCTGGCCAAAACAATGGAGGATAAGTTTAGTTTGTCATTTCTTAGTCATTATGAGGATCGATTCCAATCAAAATAGGCCACAGCCTTTTATTAATATTTTATTTATACAACCCTCCACATGTTTATGATTCTTATTAAATCCAGCCACAAGATCAATCTTTAATTTACCGAAGAATAAAAAATTATGTAACGTTATTCCACTAATAAGCACAAGCGCTGGCTGTATTAGACAAAAGTATAGACACAAGCAAAACATGTATTAATTGATGCATTAAATGTAACTCTGGTACAAAAATAATCCCATATGCTCAATTTTGACTATGTTACTTCTCTCTCTCTTCTGTGTAACTTACACATTTCCAAGTATGGCTGTTGTCAGGGCGAGGCACCGGGAAAATAAGGAGGGCGCGAAAGCGGATCAGTCCAAGGGGGGAAAAACCCGGCTTTATTCTCCAAATACAGGCAGGGGCTAGAAATCCGGGGACAGGCAGGGGTCAGGCGATCGGTGTCGGAATCCGGGGGGAACAGGCAGGGCTCGGAGTCCGGGGACAGGCAGGGGTCAGGCGATCGGCGTCGGCAGTAAGAGGGCTAGGCTGAGAATCGGTGGTCGGGAGAAACAGAACAGAGGTTAGGGGAACAGGCAGGCAGAGGTACAGACGCACTGGAGGCTGAATAAAAAGGCTCTCTGATTACTCTGACAGGCCTCAGCTGGTAGAGGAGGGCAAATGGTAACCGGTCCGGTGTGGGAAAGCACTCCGGCCGCCGCTCGAAACCCTGGGGTGTGGCAGGGGAGCCCCGTGTGATGTCATAGAGGCTTCCCATGAGCGATCCATGACACCCAGTGGTTATCATAGCTGCCGCACACCTCTGAACATTCTAATATAATTTGTATAGTACACTAGGAGGTTCTCCATTTGAGGTATTCGTCCTGGCTCCATGTGTGTGCCCTGCGATGGCTTGGCACCCCATTCGGGGTTATTCCCTCCCTGACTATATTCCTTGCAAGAGATGGCAGGTGATTACGGTCAAGAAGAAGAGTAAGAAGTGCCAATGAAAATTAAAATTCAAACAAGAAAGAGTATCAAACATGCACGAATGATAAGTGAGAAACACTACTGATTACATAGATAAACACACGCATATACAATTAAACGAAGTAATCCCACTGGATAGCAGTATCATTCTGAAATCAAACTAAGTCAGTCTACAGTATATTAAGGGAGGAGCAGGTGGTCCTGATGTTTTGTACATTCAGTATATAATGATGATCAGGATGATTTAGGAGCGTGAAACATCAGACAGACTTACATTTTCTTGGTCCTGATCTGATCCTGCATTCTCCTCCATAACCCATGCTACTGAAGAAGCAGAAGAAACACAAACTGAACTTCACTGCTGTCATGCTATCAGAGTCTGTTTTTCTGTCCTTTCTGTGCATCTCACAGAACGTTACACATCTGGGGAGCTATCCTTCAATAGTCCAGTTGGAGGCGCGGAGGACTGCAGAGAAACCCTGGCATCTTTATGTCACTGGTTTAAAACTGCCTTGAAAGAGTGACCATTTCTTGGGGGGGCTGTAGTGGCCTAATGTTTAGGGAAGTGCACTTGTGATTGACTTGTGGTTGTTGGTTCAATTCCATAATCACTGAGGTCCCCTAAGCAAGATCTGCTCCCTGGGCACTTAAAAAAGGGGGATCCTAACCTCCTGGGGCCGGCAAAGGAAGTCCAAAATCCTGCAAAGAGGAGGTCCACATTATATTGGTGAGGGTCCATTTGCAACTCTTGGCCATTTTGGGTCTCTGGTTAAATAAATATCTTTTGGATTATTGCGGTTTGGTTTCTTCCACTTTCATTTTGCATACTTCCCTCAAACTGCAGTGGTTTTCCTCCCACATTCGTACGGCACGGTTTATGTGAGTAGGTGTGTCTGCAAATGTATCCCTGTAGTTATGATGAAACCCAATCAGGGAGTCACCCCCCTTTGTCCCTTGTCCTTCCTCCGGGTCCATTGCCATCCTGCGTTTCTTGGATGGATGCTTGTATTGCTGAGCATGATCAAGTTGCTCTAATATACTGAAATTACAGAATGTATAAAAAGGAATAAGCTCAAATTCAAAAGGTGGTGAGCCTAACAAGTATATTTGTATCTCTTAAAGAAGAGCGAGATGACATACACACATGGACAAAATTGTTGGTACCCTTTGGTCAATGAAAGAAAAACTCATAATGGTCATAGAAATAACTTTAATCTGACAAAAGTAATAATAAATAAAAAATCTAGGAAATTTAACCAGTGAAAGCCAGACATTGCTTTTCAACCATGCTTCAACAGAATTATTTAAAAAAATAAACTCATGGAACAGACCTGGACAAAAATGATGGTACCCTACTCTTAATATTTTGTTGCCCGACCTTTTGAGGCAATAACTGCAATCAATTGATTTCTGTAACTCTCAGTGAGACTTCTGCACCTGTCGAGAGGTCTTCTGACTCACTCCTCGTGAGCAAACTGCTCCAGCTGTCTCAGGTTTGAAGGAGGCCTTCTCCAGACTGCATGTTTCAGCTCCTTCCACAGATGTTGAATAGAATTTAGATCAGGACTCATACAAGGCCACTTCAGAATAGTCCAATGTTTTGTTCTTAGTCATTCTTGGGTGTTTTTAGGTATGTGTTTTAGGTCATTATCCTGTTGGAGGACCCATGACATGCGACTGAGACAAAGCTTTCTGACACTGGGCAGCACATTTCACTCCAGAATGCCTTGATAGTCTTGAGATATCATTGTACCCTGCACATATTCAA
>JAODKN010000037.1:24444789-24455869 GCA_026774425.1 Petrocephalus zakoni
ACAGCTTCTGCTTTTAGAATTGAAGACAAAAAGAAAGTATGAGGCAAATAAATACTGCACAAGTCTGCTGCTGGTGCCTGACTAAAAAGCTGAACTAAGCTGGATAAACAGAGTGTTAATAGGGGTGAAGAATTTGTATTCATTCTCCCTGACAAACATAATGGAAGAACACATCAGAAGTAATTGTTTCACGCAACCTTTTCTTCTGGGCATTATTGCCCAAACCTACCTAATGGTAAAAAGAAACACCTGAAGACTACATCATAAGCAACAGAGATTCAACTATTGGTGTTAAATAGGAGTCACCCGAGCTGATGACTGTTTCCAGTAGGGCCTCATGCACGATTAATTGAACAAATGAGTCGAGTGACGTAGGTGGAAGAGGCCCAAATAAACATGCATGCCCCTCAACCGCTTTATGGTCTGAGTGCACCGTTGGGTAAGGCTTTTCCAAGAGCAGCGATGGAGACGCAGGATGCAAGGGGACCCCACACAGTGAGTGTGGCTGTTCTTCCACCACACATCATAAAATTCCTACCACACATGGCTGTAATAAGCCAGCAAGTTTAGCTGTTGTGCGAGTTATTTTATTTATTTATTTTTAAGGTGCACAGGCATCCGTGTTTAAAGCATTTTAAGACTGTCAAGGGAATTCTCACCGATGGTTACGTCATGTGGTAAGACCACCTGGGAATTCTCTGGACCAAAAGGAACAAAACACAGCCACCAGTTTTCCAGTTGTGCTTGTCGAAGACTGTGTGGCACAAACCAATATACATGTGAACATGTAGGATGATTGTCCCTTATCGAATTCAGCATTTGTGAGTTGAAGCTGATGTTCATGTGTAATCAATATGGCTGGCACTAATGTTAGGAAGCCTGGGATGCCTGGTATTCCCAGTGCCTGGTGATGGTCCGTGCTTTCCAAGATATACTGTCGGCGTTAAGGAATTGCAGTCATTAGGGAATGTCGGGTATGAAGTATTTGGCAGACAGCGTCGCAGACCCGTGGCTGTCCGACAGAGTGTGCCAAGGGAACTGATTAAGTATGTCTGCATTTCCACTTCGTCCTGTAGTCTGTTTCAAATCTACACAAGGGAACCCTGCAGCTTGAAGCAGATCGTACTCCTCGGACAGAAGTGAGGTTATAACATCTTACAAAGCCTGGAAGGGGTGGTGTTGGTGCAGGCGGTGTGCGGTGGGGGGTGAGCTTTACAACACGTGGTCTGCAGACCTGCCTCTTAAAAATCAAATCAGATTTTTTCAAAACCTGCTAAATCTTAAGAGCCGTCTATTTTTTGACCCATACCTTATTCGTGCTGGACTTCCTAAGCTGTTTCCACCACGTCATAATGTTCTCCATTCCCCAGGCTACAAAACATTAATTTGGAAAACTATTTAAAATCCGTTTGCGCTGATTTAACTTGTCCTGCAAGCGAAACCACTTTTGTTTCCCAGCTACTGTTATGGGATAATGAAGCAGAGGAAGGGTTCCCTGGGAATCTGGCTGATTTCCTGCTGTCCAGATGGGGAGGCACTGGAGCTGATGTACAGGGGACCAACTATGTCCAGCTGATTTACCCAGAGATGCCCCACGTTCAGAAAAGTGAACTCTGGAGACGGGGTATTATTATACATAATCTGCACAATGGGCAAAGTAAGAAATAAGATAATGAAACAAGGCTTTTTATTAAATTCTTCCAATTATATCACCTTCAAAGCAAACATAAGCTTGAAGTATCACTGAATAGGACATTCCATTGTGAGAATATCCATGACAACAGTTCTTTGTATTTGATCAGTTATGCGACTGAAAATTTGTTCGTTTTTTTCTCTCCTCTGTATATGTCTGATTAACTTTTAAGCGCAGTCCAAATAATGGAAAATTAAGGTTCTTGTCTTCTACAGCAAATTAGAATAATTTATTGAAAGTTAACCTCTAACCGCTCCATTAGATTAAACAGGTTGAGGAATCTTCGATTGTTGTTTGGTTTTATTTAATATGTTACTGTCACATTAGGTCACTGTAGCTCGCTAAAGGACGTTTAAGAATGTGATTATGTTTCTAAAGCGTCTCTTTATAGTAATGAAATGTTTTGATCAATTTCATATAATCTGTATGCTTTTGGCTTCTGTGCAAAGCTGCCAGCAATTTTATCGATAATTTCACACAAAATGAATGTGACTTATTATTGAACGATGTATTATTATTATTATTAATACTAATAATACGAATATCATTGTATTATATTATTATATATATTATTAATTATTATTATGATCATTATAAACACTGTACTTTTTGTGCGCCGGTACATCACGCCATAACCCTTATTCAAAACACACATAGTATGAGATTATAGTTTTCACAAAGTTCAACAAAATCATTGCACTACATTGGTCTGCTATTATTTCTTGAAAAAAAACACAGGTAGATAGTTCTTGTCATTCAGACACCAGCAGTACCACACTTCTTGCGGCAATGAGAGACGGGAGGTTCGGACCCTGAATTTACCTGCTCATTAGCGTTTACTGCGACTACCACTCACTCTGCGCTCGTCCAATAGGACGAGAGGAGCCGCCTGACCACGCCCCTTTCGGATTATTGAAGTTTCTTTGGATTCTCCGCCGGAGTCATCACCCAGTTTCGGCTTGATCACTTACTGATAGAAGCACCGCGATCAGAACATGTTTCCGAGGAGAAGTGTTTGCCTGACGCTGTTTGTGTGGATTACGGCCTCCCTGACCGCCGGGAATATCGCGGCGAAGAAGCACGACGACTCCTTCTTCACCAGCAGTATTTATCGGGCGAGATGCGCCTCTAGATGCCTAAGCCTGCACATCACTCGCATATCTGCCTTCTTCAGGCATTACCAGGTACCAGTGCCCGGTTTTAATATCGCATTTAAAAATACTTTAATGTATACGGTTGCCTATTTATTCTTTATGGGGCTTGTCAGACGGAAGTTGCTGGTATGTCAGGAAAAATATTTATTTTATATAGTATGTTTTATTAGATGTTTTTTTATAGAAAATAACAGAACGTCACAAATGCACTCCTTGGGCACTGTGCGTGCCTTCTGAATTAAAAAGTCTTCAAAAGTAATCTGAAATAATGATAAGAATAATGATAATAATAATAATAATGGCATTTCCGTAGGAACCTGCAGTTACAGTCAGAAAAAAGGGCACAGCCTTGTTCCCCGAGGTACAAACCACATTACTGTACCCCCAATAGTAGAGACATGTTCCTCGGAGTCCGTTTCTGTACCGCTAAATGTGCATTTACCTACAGCTACCTACAACTGACAGAGCCTGTGACTGTATCCTCCAAGGTACAGACTGGCACTCTTACTTCTGGCAGGGTATGTTCTTTATTCGCAGTGTGGTCATTAGGACGTGCTTAGGGCGGCTGGAGTAAGGACATGTCGCTTCTACTGGGGGCGTGCGTAACCATCTTCCAGAGTCCATGGATCAGCAAAGCGCATGCAGATGAAGTTAACTTTTTTCCGCTGTAAATTATCAGCTTTGCGTCGGGATTAAGTGATAGGGAGACCCTGGTGATGGGGAGAAGCCTCCGGGGAGTGCGGGGTTTGCGGGGTTTGCCGGGCGGCTCACTTCGGCTCGCCAGCCTTCGCTCCGAGAAAGCTCGGTATCATTTGATGAAGCACATCTCCAGCCGACAGCTCATTTTATTAGACCAGACGGTATAGCTCAACTTATGGCTGATCTCACGTTAAGTATCCGCTGTAACGATTTTATTCCCCCTTGAAAGCATAACTGAGACTTTTGCCCTGAAATTTGTCGATGTTTATTAGGCGTAAACCCCTGTTCCATCGAAGCCCGCGGGGGGCACCTCATGTATTGGATGTAGCTGGGGTTTATATGTTTATAGACTATATAGCGTTGGCCATTCAATATCTTGATACATCTAAGATTTCTGTACATATCGTAGTGTCTATCAGACTATGTTAAAACTGTTCTTTAGCCTCTCATACTGCATAGATGTTTTATCTAAATATGACCCATATTGATATCGGTTCACCAATAGTCTTTAAAATTGTGAATGTAAAAACCAGTACACGAATATGCCCGTGTGTACCTTTGTTAATTTCTATTTGTGCCTTAGTCTTAATTTGCTGATCTAATGTGTAATTCATATTGAAAGTTAAATTGGAAAGTGATGCATCTCTCCCATCTCTGTCCCTCCCATTTGTAGACTAGAGCCATCTCTCTCTCTTGCACAGTTTAAACTTAACTGGTGAACCCAAAATAGCTGGTGTTCAAAATAGAGAAACATATCATCACTTTTCATAATTATTACAATATGCTCCTGGGTTGTAACAGATGAATGGCATATCTTAGCGTGTCTTTTGCAATTGATCTTCTGTTGAATATGTAGGTTAGCAAATTAAAAACATAACGTGACTCAATGGGAGTGGTCTTTAAAGTACAGGGTCAGTTAAGCTTTCATTGCTTGGAAATTCATGTTCTGTTGTAGTTCATTAGGAGAAAGTGATGACATGGCTATGCCTTCCTGTTTAAGGTGTGATAGGGAATGCATCCATGTCAGTGCAAATCAAAAACATTGACATGAATTGATCACATTTTCTTCACATTTTAAGCAAGAGCAATTAAGCAATAAAAAACCCTTTTCTTCTACTGCATTTCTTAATAAAAACAATCTTTGATCTTGCGCAGAGATCAGACTTACAACTGTGTGCTTGGGGGGTGCTCTGAGTGCTTTAGGATGGGGCAGTTGGGTCAGTCAGCAATTTCATATACTTTTTTGTCAAATTTTTGACAAATATGAATGTAGGTGTGAAGGCGAGGGGCATGTAATGGCCGAGCGAAACTTGGGAGCAAATTGGCACGCATTCATAGAGGTGTGAAGGTGAGGGGCATGTAACGGGCAAGTGAAACTCTGGAGTAAATTGGCACGCATTCATAGATGTGTGAAGGTGAGGGGCATGTAACGGGCCGAGCAAAACTCGGAAGTAAATTGGCACGCATTCATAGAGGTGTGAAGGTGAGGGGCATGTAACGGGCCGAGCAAAACTCGGAAGTAAATTGGCACGCATTCATAGAGGTATGAAGGTGAGGGGCATGTAATGGGCCGAGCAAAACTCGGAAGTAAATTGGCACGCATTCATAGAGGTATGAAGGTGAGGGGCATGTAATGGGCAAGCGAAACTCAGCCTGTGGACTGCTCAGTCAGTTCCATGAATGCCCCTGACATTGTCACAGTGAGGAATAACACCAGTTGGCTCTGTGCCCTTATAGTAAAACTAATCCAGCAATGGGGACACAGAGACAGTGTTTTGTTTTATTTGTGAAAAAGCCAGCAGTCCCTCAGCACGCAGAGCTGTGAATAGTCAAAGGGCAGACATATGAGTGACTTAACATTCTGGGGTTACAGGATCTGTCAGCCACAGCTGAAGAGGCCTAACACCATACCTTACCACAGAGTCACATTTTTTCCCATCAGTTGACCTTTTTATTTGTTCAGGAAACATTGTGCAGACTTGCTGTAGGGGGAGGGAAGATTCTCATTATTTATGCCCAACTGCTTTGGTCTGACATTAAATTTGCTGAGGGACAGACTCCATTCCTGACTTCGAGAATGATGAACCAAGCCCTACTTTAAGAAATAAGGAGAATCACTTTGCTGTACTGACACTTAACACCTTTTGCTGGGCTTCTGGGGAAAGTTGGATGTTAGCATTTCTGTGGTATCTGTAGCCTTGCCGTGGGACGGGGTCTGGCACTCACTAACCAACCTGCAGATGATGCGCGTGGTGGAAGCCTGGAATGTGTCGCTTCCTGATAAGAGATGGAGAGACACTTCTAGCTGTCCTAGTTGGGACCCGATAAGTAGTAAACTGAAAGTAAACAGCAGCCCTGTTCTGTGAACCAGCTAGAAAGTGCCGACCTTCTGTCAGATTGTTTACTTGATGAACTGGTGACACAAACCAAGGGAGAGTTTGAATGTGGTCTGGAATACTTCATTTAAAGGCAGTAAATTTTTACTGTTGAAATTAATATATTGATTATGCGCATGGGTCAGGAAAAGGTTACATACAGCTGTGTTTTTAATTTGTGGAAGAAAAATGAAACTTACCATGCAAAGACATTCCTTACCTCATCATTTACTACTGTTAGAAAAGGACACAAGGAGAGAATTCTCCATCCCTGCTGGCCTCCTGTTCATGTTTTTCAGGAGACTCTATGATAGAAGCCTCTGGCTTATGTGTTACAGCTAAATCTTTTAAAACACAAATGGCAATCAGTGTCTGGCCTCCTGTGTGTGACATCAAACATCCACAGTCTGGGTTGAACAATCCCCCCCCCCAACACTTTTATTACTATGACTTTATTAAGTGCATAAAACTGAAGCAAATTATCAATAACATTAACGTGAATTAAAACTGATTTTTGGTGATATTCGGCTGTTTTCACATTCCTTAGTAACATGTAATCCGACTCAAATTACAAGCAAATGTGAAGCAGAAAATGTAGCTGTAACAAGAAAAATAAAACTATTAAAAAAAGCAAATAAAACCAGTTCAATATTGTGTTATTTAGCCCTATTGTTTATATGCAATTTATAAGCTTGGACAGTCAGAGTACCCAATATTCTGGTTTGTTTTGACATTTTCATTAAATTTCCATTTTATCCCCAGTGAGTTGCATAATCACTGTGGCAAAACACAATACACTCATAGTGGAAATGCACAGCACAGCAATAACATTAATGACATTCTCATTAGTGAAAGCAGTGGGTCAGTTTGTTCAATGTGCCTTAATATGAGAATTCATTATGAATTGTAAACGTCCAGGCTGGTCTTACTTTTTCTTGAATGGTTTCTTGTATTACAGGTTTCTGTGTGGCCAATAAGGACAAAATATATTTGTCGATTTCATGGTGGGATTGTATACACATGTCTTTACTTAAGCCACTCTTAGCTGCTTGTGTTACTCATTTCCATTTTTTTAAAGAATGGAGTCTACTTTGAGTTTGGGTATGCTGGGCAAAGTTACCCTTAAAGAAGTGCGTATGAACAGGATGAGTTGTTGATCTTACTGCTATAACTGTGCAGGACTATTCTGCTTGAAACCACACCATTTATCAGACTGGGGAGACTGTTTAGTGCCATTAACCTGAAATATATGCAATTGATGATGCGTGCACAATGAAAGGAAAGCCTGTCATCCGTAAAGAAGTTTCACCGTGAGGAGTTTGTACTTTGCTGACAGCTGGAGATGTTCTCTAATTATTTTGAAACATTGTACTGTGGAAGAAATGCAGAGACAGTCCTCAAGGTTTAAAGGTCTGGTCAATACGGAGCAAGGAGACAAAAATGGGAGTAAATCTGCCCCGCCCCCCCATTTCACAGGCTTCCTAATAATAATGAAAACATTTCCATCTCCCTCAGATTCTCAGACAAAGGGTGCTCTCTGGTCACAGAGCTGTTCCGCTTCCATGAGTGCTGCTTCCTCACACTGAGGCTCTGGGAAGCTTCGGCTGCTATCGGCACATGCATTATCACGACCAGGTCTGTCCATCCCGGGCTTTGAGAGCCTGCAGCAGAAGTGTTGTTCTGCAGGAGCTCAGCAATCTCAGCCATGGTGTTCCGGGCGACCTGTAGCCGTCACAACAGAGATATGTGTGAGCTGGGGTGGGTTTGCAGAGCTGCTTAAGACGTCTGTGTGGTGTAGACGCTGTCCGCCTCTCTGCGTCTCTGGAAATCTTAGCTGACCAACATGTTCAGATGATTGGCATTTTTTGGGATCCTTAATTCAAATATTTGTTATCCACTGTAACAGAGAAATATCTGTCGTATGAACTAGTGTTCCAGATTATATTAGATTGTCTCAGACATGGCACTTTCTAGCTAGTTCACAGTAATTTTAGATCAGGGGTCTCAAACTGAAATTACCTGGTGGCCACTGGCTATGTAGTGTTCCCCTAAGGGGGCCACACAAGAAATCACACAACAGATAAAGTGTCCCATCTTTTTCAACTTCATTCACCTAAAAAAACCGCCTCTGACCGATTAAAGGAAGAATACACTAGTACAAATAAGAGATGAAATGGTATGAAAATGTTGTAATATAGTAACCAAAATTACCACAGTTATCAGAATTATTGCAGTATTATTTAAATACTAAAAATGTAAAAAAAAAAAAAACATTAAAATAATAACATAGCTAATCCCTGCGTAAACATATGAAAACCAAACCATTGCAGAAGAGTTCAACTATTTACTGAACTTGAAACAAATACAGATCATAACATCATAACGTATGTAACGTCATAGTTACACTACAAAATCCATACAGAAGAAGAAAACAAATGGCCATCTGGCTAGCTCTGAGGCTGAGGCATAAAAAGTCCCATTTCCTGTACTCCAGCCTTGTGCCCTGTGATGGACTGGTACCCCATCCAAAGTGTACTCCAGTCTTGTGCCCTGTGATGGACTGGTGCCCCATCCAAAGTGTACTCCAGCCTTGTGTCCCGTGATGGACTGGTGCGCCATCCAAGGTGTACTCCAGCCTTGTGCCCTGTGATGGACTGGTGCCCCATCCAAAGTGTACTCCAGTCTTGTGCCCTGTGATGGACTGGTGCCCCATCCAAAGTGTACTCCAGCCTTGTGCCCTGTGATGGACTGGTGCCCCATCCAAAGTGTACTCTAGTCTTGTGCCCTGTGATGGACTGGTACCCCATCCAAGGTGTACTCCAGCCTTGTGCCCTGTGATGGACTGGTACCCCATCCAAATTGTATTCCAGTCTTGTGCCCTGTGATGGACTGGTGTCCCATCCAAGGTGTACTGCAGCCTTGTGCCAGATGTGCGTGGGATCTGCTCCAGGTCTCCCGTGATGCTAACCAGGATAAGCACTCAGAAGATGGATGGATTAATCTTTCACAAGCTTCTTGTGGCCAAGTTCATTTTTATTGCTTTTCTGATGCATCTTATTTTGAAGATTAATGAAAGGCATCAACTAAAGGTTGATTATGACCTTGCATTTGATGTTAAATGATTGATTCAAAGCTGGTTTAAAATTGGTTCAGTGTAATGTTTGGTTTAGTGCTGATAAGTAGCCAGAAAACAATTGCTTATTCCTGCATATGAATGCCTGTATGTATAGCAGTAACAGTTACAATGATTGATTGTATAATCTTCGGTTTATGGTCGATAAGCCTTTTCTGCCTTGTGAAACCCTCTTCATAATTCTTCAAGGGATTCGGGAAAGCGGGAATTGTTAATTGATTTTTATGACAGCTTGAGGTTTTCATCCTGCAATGCCACATTCCACTGCCTTTTAACAACGGGTTCACTGCAGAAGGTGGCCGTGAGCTCTCTGAATAAGATACACATTAAGTTATTGAATTAAGTTTTTTGCGTGAAGTTCTCAAGGCTGTTGTGAAGTTGTTCAAGACTCCAGTCTGTTTCATATCAGCTGAAAGCCTGCTGTTTGCAGTACACTCTTTTGTTTTCTCGTGAAGGCTATCTGAATGGTCAACACTCTCCACACCAGGAGTAACCGGCAAACTGTGGGTCTCTGATATATCTGATGAACGTATGAAGCTGGAGACTTGGGGGTTGGTGGTAGGGCTTAGGGGACAGGTGTCTAAGCTGATATAAACACCTTGGGCGATGCTAATATTGATTACAGTAAGACCATGACAGAAGCGATGCATTAGCCTAGCTGTAGGGCAGGTCCCCAAAAGCCCTGATACTTTTTTAGTCTTAGATCTGTAGATCTTCAATCTAACACACATCCATCCTTAAATTTGCACAGACAAAGGCAACTAAAACAATTAAACCACTTATGTATTTGTTAAGCTTACACTAGTCTGAAGCAACGTTACATCTTAAAGTGAATATTTGTTTGGAATAATTCACGTTAGTTTGAGCCCAACAGCAGAGGCCCAGCTGAGGGTTTGAGAGTTCACGTGCATGGCACAAGGCCAGTCCATGAGCTCTCCACAGCTCTCAGGCAGAAGGGGTTTTATTATGAATAAATGAATAAGCATGAATAAGCATGGCATGGCACAAGCATGATCCACAAAGCGGGTCTCAGTCAGAGGGAGATTTATTCTAAATAAACTCAGCACAAAGGTACCACGAGGGGTCAAACCAAATCAGATAAAAGCTGAACAAGAACTAACTTGACTACAAGTTACATGAAGGGCAACTAATACTGGCACAAAGTCATACAGAAGCAACACAGCTAACTGGAGCTAACAAGAAACAACTATAATGACCATCTGAGAAACATAAGGAGGGCAGGCACTTACATACGCAGGTTATGAGGGCTACAGGAGCAACAGGTGCAATCAGAACAATTACCCAAACACAGGCGAGGATTATTAACAAATATGTAAGGGTCCAAAGATACTATAAGACTAGATACAACTATCAGGGATAACTAAGGTACAAAACAAGGGTCCAATCAGATACAAGAAAACATGATTAACAATGTAAGTACAACAAATACGAGGCCTTCTGCATGTTACACCAGAATGACAGATTGCTGTATTTATTCTGAAAATGCATGTAAAAGAGAATATAACAATGCCATATACAGTGTGTATATATATATATATATATATATATATATATATAGTGCAAAACATAAAATCAAGAGAGGATTATTTCCAATTGATTAGAATGAGAATGCTTGAATCCACAGATATTCCATTGAGTCCACAAAGAAATGATACCAGTGATGTTTTGCATTTTCCATCCAAAAATTCTGCCACAGATCCCTAGTGTTTTTCCTAGTTTTATATTTTTAAACTGATGAACTTTCCTAAACTGAAAAAAATTCTAGTTTACAAAAGCTAGAATTTGGCAGCTTGGACTGAAATTGCATTAAAGGCATTTTAGGAGTCCTTCAGGATGTTCTTGTTAAGCTGAGTGCGTGACGCGAGATGGAGAAGGTAGATGTCATATACCCATGTAGATGTCATATACCCATGTAAGGATTAATGTTGGAGTCTTGGCATTGGTGGCTTGGCTTGGCGATGGCTTGCATCCTACCTCGAAAGCCGATCGTACCAAGTGACATGGA
>JAODKN010000037.1:24473431-24498922 GCA_026774425.1 Petrocephalus zakoni
ATTATTTGTGGCCCCTCAAGTAAAGTGTTACCTAAACATTTATAATTTTCAGGAAATAAACACTGTACATTGACTAACTTACACTGTACCTGTTATGAAATGGGGGGGCAGACCTTCTTTTACTTTAATAGTATTATTGGGTTTCCGTCAGAGCCATGAGGGGGGTTTTCTGAGGGGTAGGTATAGTGAGGGGGAGGTGTAAGCCGCAGTAATTGGGAGGCAGAGACACTGTGTTCACGAGGTGTTTTTTTAAGTGTGACTGGTCAGTGGCTGCTGTTGTGTAGGGAGTGTGTCACCTGTCTTGTCTGGCAGTCTTACCTTCACTCATACATAGCTAGCTCCTGAGGGACGTTTTTGGCTATTAAAGCCCCACAGGCTCACATGACCCTGTAAGCGTAACTGAGGTCTGCAGCACTTCAGCCACATACTACCACACCTGCTCGTGTAAGGCAAGCATATTTCCTGACATTCCCTATCTCAAGGTTATGGGTAATTAATGTCTTTGCAGCTATACTGTCTTCCACTGGAACTTGCTTAAAGAAGACAGGTCACTGGGGACAGGCTAAGTGAACTATGGGTGGCTCTTTCTTATCCCTTGAGGAAACTACAGCAATTATTGCATCCAGTCAAATGTGATTGTGTGCTGTGTGTGTGCTGTTCCCCTGAACCCACAATGCTTCTTATTCAGTTACTGTTTTATTGACACCACAGACCCATACTCTGAATATGAATGACCCAATATTATTAAATGTGGAATGTGTTAGCTCCTGGGTTACGGCAGGAGTTGAATAAAAAACTTTAGTGATCCTGTGTCTGAATGTATGTGTGACTTTGTGTCTGTGACCTCTCTTTCTCTGCCTACCTCACTTATCCATCTGCATATAATCTATATCATACAGTGACTGTAGTCCTACTGACTGTTCCAGGGCCAAAATTCTTAATTTGTACCATATGAATCCAATGTCAGCTTCGGCCTTATCAAGCATAATGACTGGATCCTTGTGTGAATGGAGGAAAATGGTCTCAATATGATGTGTTCAGTCTCCCTAGATGAGCAGTCCTACCCTTTAAATGTGGCAGCAGTGGTGGTGTGGTTCCTATGTGTTTGGCTGAGCTGGGTGAGCAGAGTTCTTGGCTTTGTCCTCAGGAGCGCCACTGAAGCCCAGGAAGGAGCTTAATTTTGCTGAGCACCCCTCAGGACACCTGGAGATACGATGGTCTTCAAAGTTCAACATCTCGGTGGAGCCCGTCCTGTACGTGGTACAGAGGAGGTGGAACTATGGCATCCACCCCAGTGAGGACGATGCCACTGAATGGGAGACTGTGGCACAGGTATAGTGGTCCTCTGTACAGCAGCCATGTGGAGCGTCATTAGCAGCATGTACAGCAATCCAGGAACTTGCTTCATACATCTGCTCTCAATAGCATCAATGCACTAAGTTCTCAAAAGAAAACCGCTTAAGTATTTCTTATTAAAGTTGGTGACTTCAAATAGAAGTCTGGCTTTGCTGTTGAGCTCTGGGATTTCTGTTTTCATTTTCCATTTAATGCAATTTCTTCATTGTATTACTGAAGTATTAGCAGACATTGCATTAATATTAGCTCATTATTTCATCCATAATATATGCTGTTTAAAATGGAAACATCTCCACCACTTTAGATTTAAGTGGAAAAAATATACATGTACTACACAGATATGGATTTCCTGGCCCAGCCAGTGACTATGGTCTAGCTACAGGTCATCTGGAAGGGGTGAGGCTAATGATGACGCTTTACTCTACCAAACAAGGGCTGATGGATATGGTGGCAGGTGAACATCAGCCACGACCCCATGCGTGACCCCTGATTCCTCAGAGCTGATCCCCCCCCCCCCCCCTCCCGTTTCCCCCAAGACTACAGATGAGAGGGTAAAACTGAGGGACATCAGAACCAGCAGGTGGTACCAGTTCCGAGTGGCGGCAGTCAACGTCCACGGGACCCGGGGCTTCAGCGCCCCCAGCAAGCACTTCCGCTCCTCCAGAGGTCAGTCTACTTGGGTGGCCCTCCTTTGAACCTTGTAAGATGTGTTGTGTGTCCTCATCCACCTCAGTCCTGTCGCTGTTTACTGTGGTAAAGCTCTGCAAGGATCCAGTTGTGTCTCTGCTAGCAGCCTGTGGAGGGTCAGTGGCTCCACATAGCTTTGGAAGTTGGAAATACTGAAAATAAAGGATAAAAATCATTTCAGTTTTTGATGTAGTCCGCAAATTATTGAGCGTTATTAAATTTATGTGGTTTTACAGTAGCTATCTAAATGTGTTTTTTAGAAAAAGCTTTAAAACTAGCTAACTGTAAGTAAGTTGTTTATTTTTCTGATAACTTTGGGCACTCCTCTGGCAACAGCTCGTAAAGCTGTTTATCACTTAGCAAAGTTACTTAGCCGTACAATCACTCTCACATACTCTTTATGATGGTCCACATAAAAGCTTCAAAGTAACTTCAGTAACACTTTACTTAAGGCAACAAAAATACTAAGCAGTAATTCAGTTACTCCTGAAGAACTAATCATGGACAAATCATCAACAAATATAGTTGCTACTTAAGATGAAAGATGTGTAATTAATGATGAACAAACACGACATCAGTATTTCACAGTATTATTCATTATTTGTTCCTTCAGTAGTTCCTTAGTAGTTCCTTCAGAAGTTCATTAAGATTTACAGAATTAACAGATATACTAACAAATATAGTATTTGCATGAGATAAAAGATGTGACAATTTATTAATTCATTCTTAATTTGTGGTTAATTAATACAGATTTTTTACAGATTAATACAGATACATTTTTCCTGAGGTCAGGGTTTCTCTCTTTATGTCCATATACAATGAAATATGTTTAAATTAGTGAGAATGTTGCAGGTATAACATGAGTTCAGCAGTTCTTGGCAGTAAATAGCTGATGCAGCTGGCCTCAGACCTTCTCGGACCTCTGATGGGGAAGATATGTTTTTGGTGTGCCAGCTATTGAGTTACACGTAATTAGTCGTCATTGCAGCTACAGAAGGTATCTGTTAAATGCAGGGGTGATCTCTGAAATTCTCAGGGATTATGTGGTTTGAATTGTCATATCATTTCTAGTGTTGACATTGATGTTTACCTAGTCAACCTGCTGCGCAGATAGGTAGCGCCGGACTGTGTGTAGCACAGACCATTTTGAAAACGGTAAACGGGGGCGGATTAACAAACACGTTTGCTAAGCCTATAGCCTAGGGTCCCATAGTGATCAGGGGGTGCTATTGGTCATTTAGTTTTTTAAATTATCATCTTTCAGATATTATCCTTTGTCGTTTATTTGTTTGTGAGTTGGTGATTTTTTGGCACTCTTCTTATACCATTGTGTATTTTCTGGTGTACGTATGTATAGTCTGTTTCTGTTCTAACATTCTCTTTGACTTTGTTACTGCTATTTAATAATTTTATAGTTAATTATATTGTTTTGGGGAGCAGGGGCAGAGGAGGGGCCTATGGAAAATGTAGCCTTGGAGCTCCTGAAAACAATAATCTGCCTCTTACGCTGAAGTTGGGTGTAATCTTCTTAATGTTAATGTCTTTAGTGGAGCTTCAACTTAGCTGAGCTTCAGCTGAACTTAGCTTCAGCTGAACTTGGAATTTAGCGGTCTAGTTCTCGCCGTACACATAATCATCGCTTGTTACTTTCTAACTAAGTTTAGAATATAATTTTTTGATTCATAACCATGTGGTCCTCATCATGGTACACAGTTGCAATTTATGCATGTGTGCAGGATGGCCACATGGCAATTGCAAGTCCATTCGGCTTCAGCGTCGGGAATGTGTGGGCATGGTGCATCCACATTGCTATATAACTGTGTAATCATTGCTAAAACATCAACAAAACTTAGCAATGTCAGTAGCTTAAACTCACACTGACATCCATAGAATAGAACCAGAGGTGTAGCGATGGATGAACTATAAAGCCAGCCATCAGGAAGCTGTTTTAAATAATGAGATTTCAGTGTTTTATGTCCTTATTTTCAGGAGATCGTAATTTGGGCCGGTGGACCGATATTTTTCCGGTGGCGATAGCATTACTTGCCCTCTCAAAAGATAGGTCCAGCTGGGATCTAAACCACCAAAAACACATTTTTTGTGTTAGAGAAAAGCCAGTGTTGGGGAAGAGACACTCACATCTGGATCTTTTTCTTATTAAGATCCAGCTCCCCCTTCCCAGTTCACATCTGGTATACTTCTGCAGGCCCAGGGGAACATCGATAGTTAGACTGTGTGGCTGCCAGCAGTTATTTCTAGGTCGGCCCCCTTCTGGGAGTCATGTTATGAAGATGGGCAGTCTTCAAGGCGGCATTGAAGTGGCTGCAATTTGTTTGGGATCGGCTAGAAACTAAAAGCAAAAAAGTAAGCAACCCAGGTTCTGAAGGGAGAGTCTTATCACTGGAAAGCACCTTCACTATCTCATCATGGCATTCTTAGCAAATGGTAACAAATTCTCTCTGGTTGGTTTCCCTCTCCGTACATGACAAAGGAAAGACTTTTACTCTAACGCTAAAATGTGCCTTAAAGATTGTACATTAAAACACGGTGAAAATAGCGGAGAATAATTATAACGCATCCTGGCTTGATGCAGTTTTGTTGTGATGGGTGGGTATTCTAGGCTTATGCCCCCCAGATGAGCCATTGTGTCCCCAAGGACCACCCACTAGGGACACCGTCTTTTATTTTATTTCAATTTTATTTTTAATAACGTTGTTCATCCTAAATCAAGCCTATCTGCCAAAAAAGAAAGTATTTCATCAAATCCATCGCAAGAGGTACTGAAAAACTTAGCAAAAATAAACGTTTCACATGTTTTATTTTGATTTTAGCTCTGAATTCTAGGACTCTGTCCAACGTCACAACCTAAGCTGAAGCTGAATCCTTAGGTTCCTTTAAATCAGAGCTAGATAAGATTTTAACAACTCTGAGCTATTAGTTAGGTTCTCCCCAAGCGAGCTTGATGGGACGAATGGCCTCCTCTCGTTTGTATAGTTCTTATGTTCTTATGTAAGCTCTCATGTTGTCTACAACCAGGAAGGAATATTATAGGTCTCTATTAAAATGTTGGTACCACTTTACAATAAGGCTCTCCTTTGCCATTTCTAAATGGTTATAGCTCATTAATAAGAAAAATGTTCGAATATGTTTATATTTGTCTATTAATGATTCACAATGGGTTACAATTATTAATAAGATTATAAACCATTCATAAACCCTTCGTAAAATCAGTCTCATTGTAAAGTGGTACCAAAATCTTTGCCCATATATACTGTTCTCCCATTTGGGTAAAAAAATACGGCGTACGTTGACGCAGTCGAAGAAGTAATAATAAAGCATTATGAATTCTCTGTGTCACTACCAATATGATGTTCTTGTTTCTTCTCAGTATCTTTTATTTGCCCTGGTGGAAACTATAAGAAAATTTGAATTCTGCCTCCACAGATCCATCTGCACCACCTAGTCCATCCAGGCTAAAGATCAGCAACATGACAGTCAACACAGAGGGAGGCGTCTCAGCTCGTCTTCACTGGACCCTGCCAGAGGAGCCTGACATCCCCGTCCACCACTATAAGCTGCTCTGGAGCTGCAGTGTCAATGGAAAGTCCGCGGCGCTGACTAATAAGAAGAGGAGAAGAACCATTAATGGGGTAGGGGAACTTCATTTTATCCTTCATTACTGTTAAGGTCCATGGCAAGAGCAGGACCTTCGGGAATTGACATCTGCATCTGAGCTGGTCTGTAACCACAGTCATGAATAAGTATCACAGCATTGCAGTGCCAAAATAAACAATCAATGTATCTGATTTCTTTTGTGGCATAAACTTAGCATCTGCCCATTTCTCGGAAAACAGTCCAGCTTCACTAGGTTACTTTATTGGGTTTGACAAATTAATCCATTCAGAATGAAAAGTTTTTCTTCTTATGAAAACAACATAATATTTACAGTGAATTGTATTAATAAAGGGAAATGAGGCAATACCTCAGAGCTTTCTTTGGCTAAAATGAAGACGGTTTTCTGACATGCACTTTTGGTGCGTTGTTCTCAGATCCCATGGAAAACCAGCCTTAAAATTCCAAAAAGGCATTAAAAGTGATGCTGCCCTGCATTTATTTGCTATGCAACATTAATACTATTACTAAACATTTAAAATAAAATGCTATGTTTCAAGGGCATATTTTAACTGTGTATTAGAACATCATCTGAAGCACCCAAGTTCCAAAGGTTTAATTTTTTTATTTAGCTGTGCTGTGGCTTTAACTCTTCGCCAGCTCCGTCACATCATGAGTTAGCAGAACAACAGCAACAACCGATGACCAAATGTCATCAGACATTTCAGTCTTTCATTGTAGAGACACAGCTCAAGGTTGCTTTGGTAACCAGATGCAGATGTGGCAGAGCAGCCTCAGTAGATACAGGATACCTACTGACACGTGTGCCGCTTGTTTCCAGCTTTGCACCTCGGCTGCCCGCTGATGCTGGAATGTCAAAACACGACTGTCGATAATTACAGTCAGCAGAGGTCCGCTGATGGAGGAATGTCGAAACTTAAACACACATTAACAAAGCTCACTTTCGGGTCGGTAATGGGGGTCTCCCCTGTGGTGCCTCTGGTGGTGGTACAAGCTGCCTGGCCTACACATGCTTTCAATTGTCAAATCTTAGCCTCTTTTTATGAAGAAATTTGACTGTGCCCAAGGTTTGAGAGCTAGGTATGGCAAGGGTGCCCAGACAGTCACATGCTCCTGGCCCTGCGCTGTAGTGCTAACCAACCTGTGGAATATTATTGCCATTTTCAGGCTCAGAGCTATGTGGATCTGGAGGGTCTCCAGGAGGACAGCAGCTACTCTGTGGAACTTCAGGCTGTGACATATTGGGGTCAGGTGCGCCTAAGGAGCCCCAAGGCAATGCTGCAGTTCAACACAACTGGACTGAACAACACAAGTAGGTTCCCCCTGAGATGTACATGGGGCAAACCTCGCCACAGCTACTAGCCTGAGATAGAGTACCCTGCACAGGTGTGACATGTTGCTTCCTCAAAGGAATAGAGTTTTCTGAATTCTTGATCTTAGATGTGTTCTCTATCAAAGCACATATTGCTTAGTGACACATTTTCAAATTATTTTTCTTTTTCCCAGTACAAAATCTGTATTTCTCAACTGTTATCTACACTTCACCACATAAACTGGGGCATGTTATTTTGTTAAAACAAGATATATTTGAACTTGGATTTGGTTTATCTTGAAAGTTTTTAAAATGAAATGTATGTGTTTTCAAACTAGAAGAGGCATTGATTAAATACAAGAATGATGAGGATCAGCTAATGAGCTCCTTGTCTGCAAAACGGACTGCGGGCCCCCTAGAGGTGGGAAGCCCTCACTACCAGGATGGCCAGCTGCAAGTCAAAGTCTACTGGAAGAAGAAAGGAGGTGTGCATGGTGCATTATTATTTATCAAACTGGCATTTTTTTCAGTATCATACAATAATATTTTTCTAATTATTTATAGAAAGTAATTTATTTACAATAGCAATTCTGTCAGCAGGATATAAATTCATGCTGTAATATTTAATGTTATTTAAAAATAATGTGTGATTTAATCGGTGAAATCGTAATCTGTTATTCAGTAGCAATCAGTAATTTAAGGGATTTTGTGTGCATATGTCAGTGTATAACGTTGACGTTAATGTTGTCAGTGGCTGTGCTTTTGGGGAATGTACCCCAGGTTAGCAGGTGAGTAGTAAACAACTGACATTGACAAGAGGCTTCTGTATTATCCATAGCCTACTTCTGGTTAGCTAAACAATCTAATCAATCCTCAAGTAAAAAAAGCAGCAGTCCAAATTTGTTGTTTATTTGTACATTGTTCATTTCATTTGTTGACTCAGGTGCAAAATGATTATGTTCTTGTTACAATGCTAAAAGCATTAAAAGTTATTTTACGTGTTTCATAAAAGTTATGACTATGCTAACATTGTGCCTAGGCTGAAGTGGTAGTTACACGTGGCAAAGCAGAAAAAACACACTCTAAAATAACGATTAAAAAGTACAGTATAGTAAATACATAAACCAGTAACATAGTTGTCTGTTATTATCAAATATTATGTACAGTACATAATTGTATTTACTATATTTTTACATGATTGGCAGCGCAATAGATTTGGTTACACCAGCATCACCACAAATATGTGAGTAATGCATCATGTTACAAAGTCACTAGGCAACAAGAATTTTTTGGCTCCAGTATAATCTTATAGGACCACTGTAGTAAATATGGTTTGTCATTCAACAAAACGTCGTTATGCGTTGCATGAATGCAGGGGTGTTAGTTCTGTTTGAGCTATTGCAGCGCCTCACTGTAATCCAGCCAATCAGAAGGAAAATAGCCTATTTCATTCTAGGGCTTCATAAGCATTACATTATTTCGCAGAAGCATCACAAAGGAAGCACAAGGGTTAAACATCATAGAATTCTAAAAGCAATGGTGTTGATACCTCATTTTTCAATTAATGCCAGAATGGAAATTCTGAGGCCTTCAACTGCATGCTCCAATGGTAGCCTGTCAAGTCGAATTCAATGCTTTTGGTTGTGTTGCTAATATGCTATATATCACCACCCAAACCAAACTCCAAATATTCCAAGAATGGCCTTAATATAAGAAGCTTCACATTCTTGATTGAGGATTCTGTTTCTGAGCCATGGAAAGGCCAGTTTTTTCCCCATCTGGAGTCAACCAGTAAAACAGAGTTATCTCTCGTGGCCCAGGCTTCTCAAACTTGGCTTTTACAAAAAAATTTTATACCGATTTATTTTGTTGGCTTGCAGCAAAATGACTCGTGGTATTGTTTGGTCGCTGTCTCTGTTTAGGGGCAAACAATTGCAGGCTGCTTTATACAGTTAGTGAACAGCTGATATTAACTGCTTTGCTAACATATGCTGTCCTAACAGATTATGGGCCACTAGTAGCATTTCAGCAAAGCATTTATTCAGTCTGCACAGTCTGGTAGGAATAACAGCACATAATCGGGCATATTGGCAATAAAGCTCTCCAGCTGGAAGAGCAAAGGAAAACAGCAAATACATGTTCTCAGTTTTGTGGGAGGGCCTGGTTGTTGTAACAGTCCATGGTTAATTTTCGCATGAGACTTGTTTTCAGGCTGATTGCTTTGCTCCTTCTCTGCTCTTTCAGCTCACCTCATTACATCTTGTTTACTTATTTATTTCCCTCCATTTCTCCCTGGTCTGTAATTTTTATTTTCTCCTTCCCAGCTGCTGGAAATCTCCATGTGGTAGCTTCATCCACATGCCTTCAAGGGACTCCTTTCATCTCTTAACCACAAGCACGGCCCTTGCCGAGGGCCAGTATAACTCAATTTTTAATATGGGAAAGATTAATATCAGATCTAAATTCTGCAGCCTTTTGAACAATAGGAAAGGCAGAAAATGGTGTAGAGCGGTATGATTGCCTGCTGGGAAGTGTCTGTGCCATCTGAGTAATTTTGAAGATGTATCACTATGAAATTAAAACCACATCATGCTAGCAAGCCAATTTGCAGGTTGTATTACAATACAAATACCCAATTGCCCCTTTCAGAATTAATATCTGGTTATTATTTTAGACAGGGTTTCCTGTTAGGGTCTCATGTGTTTTTAAGCCAGTTCATTTGAAGTTTTGTTATTAAAAATCAATTATACAAGATGTTATGTTTAATCATTGTTGCTCTGTATTTTGTACATACTATTTCAGTGTTGGGTAGGTAACTTTTCTAATATATTCTATCACAAATTATTGAATACATGTGCTAAAATGTAATTTGTAACATATTCAGTTACTTTACCCAGGATTAATTTTACATTCCAAAGCATTTAAAACATTAACAGTTAATATTAAATCGCACAAACATTCAAAGTGCATCAATAATTTTCATTCAGCTATAACAATAACACAACCAAAAACAAGAACAGCATGTTGTTAGATTAAATTTCTATTCTACAGCTAACATTAATCATGTTAATTTCATGTGTGATTTTAATGACCATAGTTCTATTTGATTATGGCTATTCAGATGCCCACATGCCCTGGGTATGATGTTAAACTGCATCTGGCCTTGGAAGTGGTCCTCCAACTTGCAGGGAAAATTTTGGGGGTTGGTGGCAGGATTGGCCCCTGGGTCCCAACATGAAACAGCTTGTCTGGGTAGGCACATGGAACATCTTGTTTCTCCAGCAGCAGGATATTTACATTTACAATATTTAGCAGACGCCCTTGACCAGAGTGACTTATAAAAGTTTCCATCAGTGAATACATTCTAATCCTGGCTAAGAATACCATTCGTCTAAACTCTGTTGGCAAATACAGTTTGTTTAATAAGAGTATAATGCTGAAAGTGCTAATCCAAGTACTTCTGAAAGAAGTAGGCCTTTAGTCATTGCTTGAGGACACCCAATGACTCAGCTGATCGGACATCTAGAGGGAGTTCATTCCACCACATAGGTGCCAAAACAGAGACGAGTGTAGATGCATACTTTCTTTGCACCGTGGGAGATGGTGGGACCAGTCGAGCAGTGCTGGAGGATCAGAGAGAGTGTGGTGCAGTGCGGGGTATGATGTTATTTTAGGTAGGAGGAGCTGGTAGCTCTATAAGTTCCTTTAGTATTATATGTTGTGGCAGTGCATGTACCATGAAGAAGTGGGTTTCCTTTTACAGTGAAATGGGGTCTTTTCAATGCTGTGCGATACTCCCCTTTCAGTTCTGTGCCAATATTCTTTCACCGCATTGTAATCACGCACAAAGCTATTGAAATATTCCTAAAAAGTGCCAAAGCAAAACAACATATTAACTGATACAGTAATGCTTTGTTTTCGGTATTTGATAAACACATTCTTTGTTTTTATAAATTAGTTATTTTATAAATTAAATTAGTTAGTTTTGTTAGTATTATTATTTCAGTAATAATCTAGTTCACAAACATTTGGCGAGCCTGTTTTGGTTACGGCAGTCCGCAGAGTCACGTAGCGTAACATCTGCACTGGCTTTTCTTGCAGAACCAGATGGACGCGGAAGCCGCTACCATGTTCAGTGGATGCCTGAGTTCTGCAGCCACAATGAAACGAGGGCCCTTGAGAAAACAGTCACACAGGTAACTCATACGGCTTGTGCAGCCTGCTTATGAAGATGTAGCCTGTAAACATCTACAGAAAGCTGAAAAGAAACCAAGTTCTTGTTCAGAAATAGGAACAATAAATAGCTTTCTCTACAGTGAGGGATTGTGGCTTTTTTACATTGTGACTCAGTTTACTTGGGTTAACATGCAGTGTGATGGCCAGTAAAAGCTGCTAACTGCAGCAGTGTTTCTGGTAAACTGTGCTGCCCCAGCGGATTTTGGGAAGAGGGTTTGCTTAGGATGCTGTTAGGTCTCAGCTTGATGGACGACGCCATTGGTTCAGGGTCAGCACATTCTATAGGTGCTCTGTTCCTGGTTGCTAGGGAATACACATCCCTTTTCTGTAGAATGCGGTGGAACATTCTGAAGCAATTGTTATGCTGCCTCCCCTTTGTGAATGAGGTGCCTCACTCGGTTTTAATAAAGTCTGCTTAAATTGCAAGTAATCATTAGCAGTAGGGTTCTATTCTTGAACACAGAGCAGACCACCTAAAAGAGTGAGAAGATAGTGTCCGTATTTATTTTGGCAAATAATGATTTGTATACTCGGGCTTTTGCTAAATTCTAGAATGTAGGACCATTCACTTGTTGTAATCTATAGTAATTAAATCCATGTGCTTGTAGTTACTTTTATAGCCACACACAACTCAAAATATATACATTCTCACTTGCCACTTTTAATTTAAATTAGTTTTTTTGTGTAGCTGATATAGCACAGCTTCCTCCAGAAATGTTTACTCATATTTTGGTGATAAAGTTGTAACTGCTGGGGCAAATGTGATCTTTTTAGGCTTGATGTTCCTTATCTCCTGAGGTCCCAGGGACCTGAGCTGTGAGTAAAGCCAAACTCATCAAAGCTGAGTAATCTATTTCTCGGTTCAGGAGAACTACATCAACCTTCCTAGCTTGTTGTTGTCCTGCAAGTACAAAGTCACCGTGCGCACAATGAGGTCGAAGGGGCGCTCCAAAGCAGAGAGCGTGACCTTCCTCACACCATCCTGCTCCTCACTCAGCAGCAGGAGTCACAAACCCATCCAATGCCCTTGGGAAGGTGGGTTTATCTGCATTTTTCTAGTCTTACGGATAAAATGCTGTCAGATGGGCAAAGCCACAAGAGCTTCTCTCTTTCTGTTTTATTTCAGCCAGAGGACCCACAAAGGTATCAGCCAAGCCGGAGAACCTGACAGCAGTCTTCTCTGTTCATGAGGGAAACATTACAGGCAGCTTCTCCTGGAAGATTTCAAGGACCCACCCACACCAGCCGGTCACAGGCTTCCAAGTGACATGGGCAGATGTGACCACACATAGCAGACAGAACAGTTTGCCCAACAGCCTCATCTCTCAGTCCCAGATACTGCCACCGGTAGGTGAAGCTTTGAACTGCACTGGTACTTCATGCTCTTTTGACATCACGTGTCGCTACTTGTTCACATGCTGCATATTTGTAGCACAGATACTCATGACAAAACAGAGTGCCGTCAGTATGCGAGAATGAAATTGGATGTTCTTTTCTTGGTGTTACTGAGGGTGACATCATAGATCATCATTCCAAGAACATTGTGCCAGAATGAGAATGTCATAGATGAGCGAGAACTCAGGTCTTTCACTGAAGACCCTACCTACTCTGCTTCATATGCTTCCCTGGCAGTTGTTTCTCCCGCTCCCTGCATGTAGAAACCTGCAGATTTACATAATCTTTGCTATCATGAATATCCAGGTCTTGTTCCACACCACCCAGTGAGGTTGTTTTCGATCTAAAAATAAATTGTCCCACAAGTACAGATTGTTATGCTAAACGATGTGGAATGTTTGATCAAGTGTTCTTTATTTGCCACTATGAAATAACTGAGGGCAGTTTGTGCTTTCAGGTGATAACATAAGCTTGCCATACATAAGCATTTCTTATGCATGGATTATGGTTTAGCTATAAACTGTGGGGTTTAGTTTTGCACATATGTTGCCATTGAGTGGGGAAATAGATAATTTTTCTCTTCTAAGAAAGACTCAAAATATAGAATCAATATGTTGGGTGTTTATACATTGCCTATATGGTGACTGTCTGATTAATAAAATTGTTTGTGTCACACCACTTTCAGGATTTACTTAGGAAGCTTATTTACACCCTTCTAATTCCATATATTGATTTAAAAATGAAGTGGCGCCCCGACCTGGGTTGTTCCCTGCCTTGTACCTAAAGCCTGCTGGACGGGCCCCAGACCCCCTGTGACCCTGAACAGGACAAGCTGTTACAGATAATGGATGGGTGGCTAGATGGCTAGACGGATTTAAAAATGAAATTGCTTTAACCAATTAAATTATTATTAAATTATCTTATCGTGTTATTCAAGTGATCTTCTTTGTTTTCTGTCCACATGTCTATCTAAGGAACACAATTTATTGGTAGTTTCCAACCTTCGACCAGCAACGTACTACAGGCTGGAGGTGCAGGTGCTAATGACAGGAGGGGAAGGCCCCAGTATCGTGAAAAGCTTCCAGACCCCAGTGCTTCCAGCTGTCCATCAGCAACGTAAGAAGAGCGACCAATAGGCCCCAATAAATGGGGTGCTGCTGCTTTAATTTATTTAAAATGTATTTATTTAATTTATTTCAAATTTATTTAACTTAAATTTAAGATGGCTGAGGGCTTCGCTGTGCTGAGAATTCTATGTGCTACGTGATATTTTTAATGTACTCCATTTTAAAAATGCCTTGATAATGTTGGAAAATTTTGCTAAAAACGATTTTTGCCAATTATGCATGATCCAGTTTGCATGCGCTGTCAGGTGACCTGTAATTACATATCGCATTGTGATGGGCAACCAGGTTGACTGTATATTTGTGTGGTATTTAGGTCCCAGACATAAAGAGCATCACCGACACCCAAAGCCTTCGCTGCAGTAACACAGAGTACTCAGGGCAGCATGGTGGAACAGAACAACAGAACTAAAGGTCAGGCACTGTGGCGCCTTCCATCACACTTGGCCATGCCCGAGCCCCTCTGCACAGAGGCCCAAGCTGGCCCTGTGCGGCCGCAAAGGTAACGGCACATATCTAGTGTAGGGTTCAAGTCTTCACTGTGACGATAGGACAATTTCCTTAAATGATCCAGGAAGAGTTGCACTATTGTTGTAGTATGAAATATAAAAGTATTGTACTGCATTTTGTAAATTGTAAAACCGGAACAGAAAATAGAATGGTTTATCTTTTTCAAAAGGGATCAAATTTTACTGTAAATCCATTAAATCCTATAGAAATTGGTAACTTCATTGTAGTATCAGTTGTATAGCACCAATTACATATGCAGCGCTTAAGTATGCGGTACTGTGGAATGATGTAGACCAGTATAGTTTATCAGAGGACAGATTGTTGTGTGACACTGCATGTAGGAAGTACCTATAATTTATATTGTATCTGCTAGCTTCAAACTGAATGTTTTTTTTTTGCATGAGAAGACTTGTTGTTCTTACTAGGCATGAGCTACCCTCCTGTTACTTTTGTTGAATATGTTAACAAATTGGTTAGCAAACTAACAAACTGATTAACAGAGTATTCTTTTCAGAAATGTGTCCTATTAATGTGATAACTTTTGTGTTGAAATTTAATCACACATATGTAATTGGCTGTAGAATATTCTATGTGGTACAGTCAGTAATTGTCTATATTTATTTATATTTTACAAAATTTAATTTGTATTTGTGTATGTCTATTCTGTGTGTGTGTGAGCATATTTGTTCTAGCCTAGCTATTTTCTAATCTGACAAAACTTTATGTAAAGACATTTTGTAAAAATGTAAATATATGCTGTTTTGTTCCATGTTATTTTTTCAGGTCTGAAACTGTCTATACTTTTAAATAAAATTTCCTAAAGGTGCAGTATGTATTCCAGAGCATGTCATCCAGTCTCTGGGTGTTTTTTCCACCAGAATAAAATGAAGTAACATACAAGACCAAAGGTCGATTAAAAGATTTTAAACGTTATAGCTGGTAGCTCTATCTAACTGTCTCTACAGATTTTATAATGACTAACCACACGTTTACATGTTTTGTAACTGGCCTACATTATGAGGTTGTCTGTCACAGTCTAAGATTGCTTCTGACTCTAATTTGAATTGAAACCATATAGTTCATAATGCATATCTGGCCTCCTGCCAAGTACTGGCTTTTTTTGCATTTCAGTTTTTATTTGGGCCAGCCGGAATATTTCTATCATGGTGGCTATCGCGTCTGTCTTTCTGTTTCCCATGCTTACAATGTTGCTTTGTTCAAGGCATATCTGACAAGTGAGTAACTTCCACTGTCAGTCAAACCATACGACGGTGATGACATCTTCTCCCAAATGAAAGAAACACAGTCACTGAGTTCTAGAGGCTGCAGAATATTATGCTGCAATAATTCCTTATTTCATAAATCATCATAATTGTTTCATTTAACTAAACAGATCAAAGAGTATTTTTTAATATAAACATTACAACACAATTTAATTTGCCTTCGGATCTGTAAAGTAAGAACATAAGAACATAAAGTTCTTTATTAAAAAACTGTAGTATGTGTAAACCTGTTATTAATTTTCATGCATAATGTAATATATAAGCATATATAATGTGTGTGTGGGTTTGCATAGATCACATGTGGGGACCAAAATGTCCCAAACGTGTGGTAAAATCTGAAACGTCCTTATTTTTGGGGACATTTTTACAGGTCCCCATTTGTATAACCTCAGTTTAAAAAAAATCTGCGAATGCAGTCAAAAAGTAAAAATGCCAAAAGTATTGTATTTGGTTGGTTACTTATGGTTAAGGTTAGGGCTGGGTTAGGGTTAAGGGTGTCATGACTGGGATTAAGCTTTTTCCTATAGAAATGATGGAAGGTCCCCATTTAGATAGGTATGCGAGTCTGTGTGTTTGTGTGTGTGTGTGTGTGTGTGTGTGTGTGTGTGATGAGCCAGTTGTATCTGATTGTAGTTTCTATATTTAAAAATCTTGTCAAGGCCAGATCTCATGGTAAGTGTATTCCACAGTGAAGAGCTAAGTGTTCCGGAGATTTCTATTCACACCTTGCCCATGTTTCTCCACCAGTGTAGTTCTCCTGCTCACTGCTGGTTTGCTGGCCTGGTCCCAGGCAAGCTTGCTTTTTCTCCTTTTTAGCTACAAAACAGAAGGCTCTCCACTGCTTTCCAAATACACATCTTGTGAAGAAACCCTTAAACCCCAAAGACTGAAATAACATCTCAGTGTAAGAATGTAAATGCCCATCTGACAGGGTCAAATGTGAGAAGGAAGAAAACAGAAAAATCAAGGGTAAAAGCAAGCAAAGTATCAGTGAAATATTGTAAAAATGTGTGTCCTCCACACCCATTCTATTTATGGGATATGTTTTTCATTAAAACAATGATTTCTCCAGCCGCTGATAGTAGTGCACCAGATCTGCTATAATTTTTACACTTCAGCCAGCTGACGTTTGCATCCCTAAAAAGCACCAAATCCATTCGTCGCAAATATCAACAAACACCGTCTCTGTCTTCCATGTGCTTCCTGTTACCCTCAGTGTCCATGAGCTCAGCAATGACCATGCCCTGCTCTCGCTATGCCTGTCCCTTTGCTTTACCTGTAACATCATACTGTGCATGAGCCCTCCCAGGCGGGCACTATTCCTTACATAATCTAATAATCGGGACTCCTTCTCATTTAGATAGAAAGAAAGAAATTCAGTCACTCTATGGGGATACAAGGCAGACCAAGCACGCTCTCTATGGCAGCACGCTTTTCAAAGCACCACTGGAAAGCGGCCATTTCTTTCCAGTAGAACTGCAGAGGTGAACAACAGCTATAAACTGTCCAGTCAGTATATGAAATTGGAGGTGAATGGTGGGTTTCTTCATTCTCGCCATGATGGGGGGATGAAGAAATCTCCTCTGACCTTGCCCAGGGGTCCGGGGTGTTTCTGGTTAAGATCCAGGCAACAAGACCAGGCGCCAATGCAAACCTTTCAGTCAGGCCAGGAGGATGTTCAGCTTAAGCTTAATGAATAACAGAGTGCACATGTGTGTATGACCCACACGCAAACAAGGGCACCGTGCAAACAAAGGGTTACTGAGGAGCTCCCTAAAACAGCTTATGTACAGGGCCAAAACCTCCCCGAGAAGTAATGAAAGCCAACTTGGGTCCTTCAAATTAAGAAAATAATATGCTATGGTGCACATATCTACAAAACCAACAGGAAACAGAAGCATGTTACACTGTACAGAACGCATCCCATCGCTTCCTGTATCAATTCCTCTTAATCTGGTCCTCTCATTTGCTTTAGTCCATTATCAGATCATTAAAACACAGCATCTTATTTTCTTTTTTTTTAGTTGACTGCAGTGGACTGACAAAAGACACTGGTCTCTGTGGTGATGCCATTCTGTCTCACAGTTATTTTCCAAAGGGGGCAACCCTTTTGTAGAAGCCAAAGACAGATTCCTTACCTCTCAGGTTGTCCCACGCTATTTCACCAAGCATAACAGAAGCAAGTCGTGTTGATGGCATGAACGGTATTTATTTCTAGTGCTTATGAAATGCCTTCCAAGTTTAAATTATGGCCCTATAATACATTTTATTTAAAGACATATTTTGTTTTTGAAAAGTTTCATATTTAAAAACTTTGGGTGGAAATGAACTCAATTCTTGGCAAGATGCAAGTTTTTCTTTTTAGAGAAGCTCATTTTAGGCATCTGCAAATGTCTTGTTTTCTCCAAAGAGTGTATGATGCTCAATACTCAAGGTCTAGGGAAATAATGACATTTCTCAACATATAATTCCACAAAAACTTTTGAAGCAATTTCTTGGCTGCAACACCCTCACAACACATCCCACTGTCATTTTTCACAATTCAAATGTCATTTAGTCAATTCTTTTAGACTAGTGAAGATATGTGAGAAGATTCCGCATTTTCACATATATTGACTTCATGCATCAGTTTAAGAAAGGTTGTGTCTGGACCAGCTTTTGAAAATCTAGAATACTTAAAATAAACAAGTGAAATATTGATGTGATCTTTTTGTAAGTTTTGTATTCAACACCCTATGCAACAGCACTATACTCTGCCGTGCAAATGTTCAGGTTTCTGAGATACACAATCTCCCAGGACCTAGAGTGGGTGGCCAACATAGACACAATTGTCAAAAAGGCCCAGCAGAGGATATACTTCTTGCTCCAACTCAGGAAGCTCTACCTGCCTCAAGAGCCACTGATCCAATTCTATTCTGCAATAATCCAGTCTTTTCTCTGCACATCCATCACTGTCTTGTTTGGTTCGGCCACAAAATAGGACAGGAAGAGACTACAACGGACAGTAAGGGCTGCAGAGAAAATCAATGGTTCCCTCCATTCATGACTTTTATATGTCCAGAATCAGAAAACGGACAGACAAAATCACTGCAGACCGATCACACCCTGGTCACATCCTATGTAAACTTCTCCCCTCTGGCAAGTGATACAGAACATGGTACGCCAAAGCAACCAGACACATGGAAAGTTTCTTTCCATAGGCCATCACTCTAATGAACACGTAAAGCAATCATACATTGTCAGAGACAATAGTTATGCAATAAATCTGTTAATCTAATGTATATACAGTAACCAGCTTCTTCGCACTGTGCAGCAGTGCACTATTTGGTTTAAGTCTTTATTGTGCATACTGTACATCATTGCTTGTTCATATGTTTTATGTGTTTTCTGTGTTAATTCTTATACTGATCATTCTAATGCATTATGAAGGCATTATAGATGAGAACTTCGTTGAGCAGTTATAATGTATGAGAAACATGGTTATAATATGTTGTCATTTTGTAAATATTTATAGTTGGGTCCATAATACTTTATGAATTTGTTACAATCAATTATAAGAACAGTTATTAGGCTTTATGAAGATGGGCTTCATAGAAAGTATCACCGAAAGAAGTATATTCACAAATCCCATAGACCTATTCTTTACAGAAGCAATATTTTGCAAAACAGAACATTTAAATATGGAAAGTATTACTTGTAATACACTTCATTCTAATAACATGTTTCGGTATTAATCAATAGCTTTGTGTAATTTCAACATAAGATGTGCATGTTCACAGTCACAGTTCACAAGGCAATAATGAAAGAATTGAATTATGCTGCAGTTTGGTTTTCAGATAACTATAATCTTGTATGTTCTAGATATCCATTATCTTTTACCTCAAAGAAGTCCATCACATCCTAGTTTCCATTGGGATGGTAGTGTGGTAATCATTTAAACATTAAGTCCCAAATTTGAGGCAGCAGGGTGATATATCTGGGTGTTGTGTTTCCCCACTTCTCTGAAGTTGCTTTTCAGGGGTCAGCAAGGCTGGAGGGCAGCCAAACCTCTGAGGCGAGGTCATAAGGTTGGCAACCTGAAGAGATGGTATAAGCTGGCAGAGAGGCCAGGAAGCTTGTTGCAATATCAGGATGCAGTCAGGGTTCACACTCAAATCAGGGAGCTGTTATTCTCCTCTCAGCACATAACTGATAGTGTCAAGGTATGAGAATTCAGACCTCATGAGCTATAAGCTTGGGGTAATTTCCAAGTTAAATAAATAAAGTAGAATGTTAAAATCATTTGATTTTAAATAACTGAAAATAACAGTATATAATAACAAAGAAAGTTTGTTTGCAAATGTTGCAGACCAAGAGTTGCTTGAAACATGTTGAAACCACTGGATTGTATAGAAAATCTGAACACCTACAAACAATTGTTCCAAACAAACAGCATTTGTTTCATATACTTTTATTTGCCTTAAGTTCCCAGTTAGACTTTTTGTCATTTTTTTCCAGCATATTTGAATGACAGGAAGACACTCATACATAGTTCCTTAAGCCAGGTAATGCCACTCACTGCATGCTACAAAACACCTATAACGAAAGGAGATGCAATACTGTGAATTTCCAGACAACAGCTATGAACTAATATTCCATATGTCCCATCTGGTTGGACCTGCGGGCTCCATATGTAGGAACAGGATGAGTTCTGCTTTAGTTATCCATTCAAGGACTTACACTGTAGCATGTTAGGGGTAAAATGTAAGAACAATGACCTTCATTGTAAGCAATTTATTTATGGCTGATTGCTATTAATCTGATATAAATCAGACTTGTTCTGGGAATGCTTTCTCAGCCATGTTCCATACACAAGGGCAGCTTATGATACAACCTGGATCCTCAAAGGCTACAGCCAAAAGACCCTAACAAAACATAGACAGGAAAGAAATATGGAGCTGAGCACAGCATGCAACGGTTAGAAGCAAAAATGCAAGCCTTTGCCTGCATTCTGACAGACAGAGGAAGGTGCAATTTAAAAGTGTATGAATCTGTTTGTTTGTCCCCTAGGATACAGTAAATGGAGTGTCAGTGACAGATGTGTTAATGATATATACAAAGTTCAACAGCACATATTTCAGAGATCCATCCCATCATCCTTAATACATTTCACACCTATCCAGCATGTTTTAACTTACAATAGTGTCATTTATCTGAAGACAAAAAACACTTTTTTTACATATTTTTCCTAAATACGTCTTTTGTATCATAATTAATAGGCCACAGATTTTAGGTGACACATCAAAAAACGACACGTTTAAAAGACTGACTTAAAATTATTCTGCTTCAGGACAGTCACTATTATATCAACAAACCAGTACTATCGGAGAGGCAAACAAAATTTTATATATTCTCCTTCTTTGGTATCAACATGATGCCTGTATGATGTACGCCAATGTTAATTTGCATTACTTATCGATTTAACTTAGCATCAGATTCTGTGTGTCAGGACCTAAACTGTGCTGGTGTAGTATTACTGATTTAACTGGTTCCTTATGCTGATCACTGGAGGTTAATGTAAGTAAAGGGTTCACCTAAAGGTGGATGGAATGTCTTCCAAATAATTAAGCAATGGATGGAGGCAGATTCTTCCACCTTTTACTGAGCATGCCACATTCACACTCACAAGCCAAACTCAATAACAAAAACTTCTTAGTTCTGGCTCCCTACCACTCCCATCATGTTCCCACTTGGCCAGCAGATGTCACTGGCCATCCCACCTGTTCAAAATGTTTCCTAGCCTACTGTCTCAATTTCCTGCACCCGTTTCCCATTTGTGGCTCATTACATGTGATCCCTAGTGTTTGGTTTGTTACCAGTGAGTCACACCTGCCCCTTGTCTTAGTCCTTGTTATCCAGATATATGTGCCTGCCCTTGCCATGCTCTTTATCAGTCATGTTGATACAGAGGTTAGTACTGTGTGCTAGTCTCCTGCGTTATTGTCTTATGTATTAGTAACATAAGTTAGAATATGGAATAGTCTTCCTGTTAGTGTAGTGCAAGCTAAAGCCTTGGGTTCCTTTAAATCAGAGCTAGATAAGATTTTAACAACTCTGAGCTATTAGTTGAGTTCTCCCCAAACAAGCTCGATGGACTGAATGGCCTCCTCTCATTTGTATATATCTTATGTCTTGCCTGTGCTTCCCTGTTTAATCACAGCTCTTGTTTTTCCTTTATTATCTACGTCTTCCATTTTGACCCCTCGTCATCCCTGTTGCTTTGTGTTGGAAAGCTGCAGCGTGGATTGTTGCTCTATCCCTGTGTCCTACCATGACACCCCATTTGGGCCCTTTTATCCAATCAAATTACTCCAAATTCAAATTGATAAAATTTCACCCAAAACAGCATATTCAGAGCAATATTAATTTAATAGTCAATATTAAATTAGATGATGTCAGTCAGTTCAATAAGTTCTATAAAATCTGACCGCAGTACCATCTAATATACCACTTTCTACACTGTCTACTGTCAATAGTGGAGGGTACGAATTAACCCCTTGGGTGTCAGTCACACTGACACTTGTTACCAAACAGTCTACCCTGACTTTCCGCGTGTAGGTTTTCAGTTGCTGTTTGTTTTAAACAGGCTTTAATTGTTTGTGGAAATCAGTTTATTTTTCTTGCTTCGGAATTTCAGCTGTGGCTCAGGCTAATGAAAATTACTTATATGTACAATCAGTGGGGCGTGTAAGAATAAGTCAATTTCTAGTCTATGTTCCATGTTTAATTCCACAGGCCAGGTGAGATGTTGTCGAAGCTCTTAAATTCAAAAAGCAAGGCTGAGTCTTTTTCAGCATGCCAGCACAGCATTACTGAAGCACTTTGACCTTCACGGCTGTCAAATGCTCTGGTGTAAAACCAGACAAGCTGAACTTTCCCCGATTGCGCTCTGAGGTGATGAGTCACACCAACATGCACAGTATATTGGCATAATGATGAATGAAGAAGAACAAGAACGCCCTTAAGAAATACATCTTTTTTTCACTCTTTATAAAACCGACATGCCAGTTGGCAGTGGCTGGATCCTGTGGCTTAATACTGTAATAAATAGGACTCAGAAGATTAGCTTTTGTTTTAAAGTGTCATTTTCATTTGACTTCTCTGGCTTTCTCACACAGTTTGGCTGGAAATTGGGACAAGAGCCTTATAATGGTGCCCAAATGGCCCTCAGCTGCTGACAGACTCTTTGAGAACCACAGAGGAAGTTGACCCCCCCCCCCTTCCCCGACACAACACTGATTCACAGACAGCACATTGAAGTACAGGCTGATGGCCAACTCAAATGCAAGGAGATGGGCACTGCCAGCCTGTGAGGATGGAGGAGATAGAGGCTGCACTGCATGACAAGGCAGAAATATTAGTTTCAGTTCAGTCTGCTGTTTTTTTTTTATTTATTACATTTTTTAATGTTCAAGTTTTACTGTTTGCAAAAATCATTAGACCAAGAGGAAGCTGATGTTTTGAAGACCTTCTAGCTTATACCTTCATCAAAATAAGAATATAGATGGAGTATGGATGACTTCGAACAATAATTTGATGTATGAAATGTGACGAGCTGTGTACTACATATGTGGGTTGCTTGATGTCTGGCTGCATATTGTCCAACTGACAATTCCCGGAAATACAGTAGTACCCCGGTATATATCATTTTGGCATACGGCAAACTCGACTTTACATTGCTTGTCTGTAGTAGTTTAAATGATTTTAAGTAAATAATGAGCAGAATCTACTTAAATTAATATGGTTCATTTACGTTGATATATACAATAACAAATGACTGGAGGGACTTGATGAAAATTACGTAAAATACGCTATTTATTTTGATGAAACAGTACGAAATATTTTATGTAGTTACTTTTATTACAGTAATTTCTGTTTTGTTTTCCTGAATACTAGGTGAACTTTGACTTTTAAGATTTCAAAGTGAACACTAACCTTTGTAATGAATTAAAGGTGCATTTATGTCAATGGAAATGACTGTGTCTATTTATTACTTCTTCTCAGGCATTTTTAAAGCACTATTTTGTGTTACGTCAAAAATCAGCTTACGACAGGGCTCTCGGAACCAATTAATAACTTAAGGTGGAGTATGACTGTAGTTATATTTCTTTAGGAATATTGTACATGGCATATGTTTTATGGATCCAGAAAGAGGCTCATAAAATCTGTTCCATTTTATTTGTCTGAATGTAACCCGTGGTTGAGGACTTGGAGGTAAATATGGCTTGCTAGTTCTTTCTGGGAAAATGTTTGTTTCTGATCACAGCTGCTGATCACCATCTTGATTTAGTGCTAGTCTGAGACTATATGATTGCGCATCAGAATTAAAAGTGTGGATGCATAGCTTGAAATGGCTTCAACATTGAAATGGCTTCCAGCCCATTCATAGCAGCCCCTCTGATCATGGATGGTGTAGCTGTGGAGAGGATGAGTAGCACCAAGTTCCTAGGGGTGGACCTCAGACAACACGACATCACTGGCCAAGAAAGCTCAAACTCGCCTCTACTTCCCCATAAAATGAAGAGACCACGAGTCTCACGCCCCATCATGTGCTCCTTCTACCGGGGCACAATCGAGAGTGTCCTCACCAGCTGCATCTATGGTATGGAGGCTACACTGCCTCCTGCAGGAAGTCCCTGCAATGCATAATGAATACGGCCAGCAGGATCATCGGTGTCCCCCTGCCCTCCCACATTGTCCACACCCACCTCACACGAAGAGCCATCAGCATCGCTGGTGACTCCTCCAACCCCTTCCACTCCCTCTTCAGCCTCCTGCCATCAGGTAGAAGGTATACTGTAGAAGCCTACAAGCCCGATCTACAAGACTGTCCAACAGCTTCATCCACCAAGCTGTCAGGAAGCTGAACTCTGTCCACTACCTCCCCCTGTCCCCTGGTCTGTAACCAATGGCCAGTTATTTCATGTTGCGGGTGCTATGAGAGAGCTAGATTATTTATTTATTTATTTGTTTGTTTGTGTTTGTTTGTTTATTTATGTATGTATGTATGTATGTATTATTAGACTGCGTGCCTTAGCCCCTTCCTATAGGGTCCTGTGAAATCCGTGTTTTTTTCTCAGATTCCGGTTGGTGGGATTTAATTTGATCGGTTTTGTATTTGATGTTTTTATAAGCTGGCGAAACATAAAGAGCTTTTAAGGTGACCTGTAAAAACTTAATTCTGGGTTATTTACCTTATTGGTAGTGCATCCGGTAACAAGGCAACTTTTAGGTATTTCTCAGTTAAAATAAAATGTAAGCATATGAATTGATGCATATAAAATTAATGATATAGAGCGACTGAATAAAAGCATTGGGCGAGTTTGCGTTTTCCGACAGGGGAAAAAATAAAAACGGGCAGTTTTCACCAATTTTATGAGACCACTAGTAAAGAGAAAATTGGAAACGGGTTGTTTTGCATTCATTTCTGTCTGTATGAAGAAATCAGAAAATGTCTCGTATTCCATCTGACTGCCGGTGGCCGGGTTGGCTTATAATGGATGAATAGTGTTCATCTTTAATCGGATACCCTGAGTAAAGGGGGCTTAAGTAGGGCCGAGCACACGAATAAGATTCTGTATACACAGTAGCGGCGGCAGTTATTTAATGATCATTTTTTAGGTGACGTTATCTTTTTTTGTTTATAAACGTTTATTTTTTAATTGTTCAAACATGGTATCCACGCAATGAAAATGTAAAATTAAAAATAATCATAAAAAAATATAGCTTGAGGGTGCTACGGGGGTGCTATGGCTATTCCAGGGGTAACTATAGCACCCCCAAGCTCCCCCCTGGCGCCACCCCTGTCTGTAACAAGAGGCACAACCTACATCAGCTGCATATATATACTCACCTAAAGGATTATTAGGAACACCATACTAATACGGTGTTTGACCCCCTTTCGCCTTCAGAACTG
>JAODKN010000037.1:24514611-24525265 GCA_026774425.1 Petrocephalus zakoni
AATCCCTGAAATGCAGCGTTGCCAACTATTTCTTACCTGAACTTACCTCAACGCTGCATTTCAGGGATTTTGAGACATTCTGCATTATACAATACTATATATTACTATTACTATATATCATTATGTTGTATAATTATTACAAAATTAAATGAATTATTAAGATGTGTTTTGGATTGTAACATTGACATCCAGATGTTATATCTCTTGGCTGGCCTGGGAACACCTTAGTTTTCCCCCAGAAAAGCTGGAGGAGGAGGTCGGTGAGAGGGCGGTCTGGGCATCTTTGCTTAGCCTGCTTCCCCTGTGACCCGACTGGATAAGAAAAAAGTTCAAAAAAAGTATAAATGTGAAAAGTTTGTTTTATTACATGTTTGGCTTTCTGAGAACTGCAATATTGTGCTTGGCCATGTAGCTGCACGTGACTTAATACAGCCCTCTTGAGCTCATAGTGAAAAATGCACTGAAGTACACTTAAGTCAGTGGCAGAATGTGCTTAATGGTTATTTACATGTGACACACTCATGTTTTGGTATTTTTCAGCCAAAATCGCATATATTGCCTAAGTGTACAGAAACCCCAGAAAGTCGAAGGGAGAATATGCTTAAGTTAAAAAAGCACGCAGGTACGCCCTTTATAAAAAACATGAATTGACCCATCGTTAGCACCACAAAAGTTTGTGGGGTTACATAATAATACACGACATATACGACATACAATGTCTTATATTTACTAGACATGAAAGGCAGGTCTCCAGCTGTAGGCTAATGGGCGAAGTGCCATCTTGAAGAAGTCGCTCCATCCATTGTTTGCATGTGAACAATATAAGTGACGCACAATTTTCTTGCAAATATCACACGAATGAGACAACCTACAGTTGTAATTATTAATTTAAATCTGAAATATGATTTAGAAGTCATTAGACATTAGGACATTTAGACATTACATAAGGCTGCATTTGAAAATATAAATATCAGCCATGGGATTATGGTAAGGTCGATCATTTATGATACTTTTAGAAAATAAAACAATGGTCCACATCTATATAAATGTACATTAATAAATGCATAAATAGGTGTTTTGATCATGTTGTTGAGGCATTTAAACTTGTTTTATGAGTCGCATGTTCACAATTTTTTTTTTTTGTAGTAATTTTTATGCTGCAAGTTGTGAAATAGCTTTAAGTTAAGGAGTTAATTGCAAATATTTCAGTGGGTCTGCATATTGAAGGAAAGCATATGATAGATTTTAAATATCACTTCATAAAATGAAGTTTGACAGAACATATTTTTTTTTATAAAATAAAATTGGAATAAAAAATGTGATAATGTATGAAATCAGGTTTGATGCTTTTACATTTTAATGCCTAAGTGTAAATTTTTACAAGCAAGGAGTTGTATTATTTGGCCATGTATATGATTTCCTATTAAACATTCGGCCATGAAGAAAAAGAATGAATGAACTAAAAATTCATTACATTATGTCGTTTATGCATAGTGGCATAGGGAAAATTCATACCATGCAGGACATTAAAACTGGTATACCAGATGAACTGGTATACCACCCAGCACTATTCCAGATATTGCAAATTGTATGTTTCCAACGGAATATCACATGCCTGTCGATACAAAAATATACGATGATCAGTAAACACACTAACTGGTGGAAGGTTATATTACCGATCCTCGCCTGTTTCTACAGCCAAAAGCTGCACAGTGTGAAGGATTGCTTTGACTTCTCCAACATGGTGGTAAAATTGTTGCACTTTAGTTATGTGATAGAAGGTCTAGCAAATGTATGCCATTGGCTTTGCAATTCTGGATCTGAGCCATGCCTTTTTGTGAGTTAGATAAATAAAATGGCTGCATTCCAGGGTACCTAAAATTCACAAGTAGTTAACAAATAATTAATCTATAATGATCTTTGCTAATACTTGTGTAACTTTCTTAGTATGTACTTCCTTCTTCTTTTGACACAGTAGTATGACACATGGTGATTAACCCGTCTTTTAATACTTTGTAAAATTTAAATACTCAGATTATAAGCACACAGCAGTACTTGAACAGGTCTGACCAAGCATGCATTTAAACCTGGAGAGATCCTCCAAAAATGCCTTGACAGAAACCTAGTGGTGTCCATGTAATTCAACATGTTTCTGACATAATTTCTGATTCATAATTCATACAAAATGGTTTACGGCAGTCGATCTGATAATCATATGAAAAGTAAAGAGTACATGTTAACTTTTTTGTTTAGTCATTTCATGCTGTACAAAGGTACATAGATAGCAATATATTTTGTCTGCATATTTTGTACCGCTAAAGCAAATTCTGAAAAGGAATAGCATGCATATAAACAGGATTTTCCCAGGAAATTTTTATAATAAGAAGCAGATGTCATTCATTTGAATAAATACATCCAGAAGATCTAAAACACACTGCAAAACTTGTAATGTAATTGCTGTGCAAACAGTGATTATGGTAGTCTACGGTGCACTGCAAAATTGATTTAACTCACACAGAACATGTAAGAAAGTAGCATTGGAAGCAAAGACAGAAGGTGGTAATCCTTCTCAAGTCTCAGAGATCAATGGAGATTGAAAACAGCCGAATAATCTGAGTACAGACAAGTGATGAAAATAACAGGGCCATGGAAATGCACTACTGTTTTCTGAAAACAACTGCTAAACGGTGCTTTTGTCCAGTTTCATCAAATTATGTTAGGGTAAAGTCAGATGTAAAACTCCATATGAGACAGCAGACTCTGTCTGACTAATCAAAGTAGTGGAGATCAGGAAACTAACTGACACTAAAATGGCAAAGTATGTACAACGTACGTATGAAAATAAACATACGTCATTGCGTCTGCCGGAACCATTTGCTGAGTCTGTAAAAATCCTTGCTTTTTTATGGAAACCTCTTAACAAATTATTCTGTGTAGCATTTTTTTGTTGATCACATCCATTTTTATTAAACACAGGTATAGAAGCAGCGGAAAGGTTCACCACTGAGCCTGTTGGAAACCCAGCAAGTCTGTTTGTAATTGAGTTTCATTGTCGAAATGCTCGGGATACACACCCAGTTTGCCTCTGGCAACATTTCTTCACATCAAGAGCTAGAGATGGGAGGAGGTTTTAGATGGAGATCCCATAATTGAATTGACGGTGCTTGATTGATGTTTGGAGGAAGTTCCTTTTCTCTTTAAATATTCATGGGCTACATGGCCTGCAGGTTGCAGGGCGACAGCTAAAGCCAAAGAAAACCAGTGAAAAACAATAGCAGTGTCTGACTTCCCGAGTCTGCTTCTCATTACCCACATTCCCAAGCCCTCCGCCAGTCCTCACTGCCACGGCCATTTCTCACTCCAGTAGATGGAATTTTTGGTTGTTGTGGTAAATATGCTAAGCATGAAACCAATGCCAGAAAAGTATTCATAAACTGTGCTTTTTTATCAGCACAAATAACTATTAAAGAATGAGAAAGTGTTCTGTGGTAAACCTTTTTTTTATGTAACTTCCTTAATAAAATATGTTCAATAATTGCATGAGTGTAATGATCTATTCCCTGAAACATCACATGATCCTCCATGTGGCAGACCCTCTAACTGTGCTAATTTAAAAATATAACCGAATAAGTAGGAAACAAAAACCAAAGACTCAGGTCTGGATTTCCCAAAATTTCCAGATAGAGGAAAGAAGAATAAGGGCAACTTTAACTAGCCCCCAAACCTCTGGATGGCACTCACATCAACTCTTTCATTATATGGATTTAAATACCATGCTGAGTTTGCTACTGATCTCACAGCGTAGCATTTGAATAGCTGCACCACAGAAACAGCACTGTTTATAGTTTCACTTCTGAAGGGAAAAAGTAATTGAGCATGGCTGCCAAAATCACACTCCATTTAACACCTATTCAAACCTCAGTGGATCAGACCTGTTGAGTTAGAACTGTTTTATCTCATGCATTACTGTCACAGAGAAGTACATATCTGAGATACTAAGTGGGTTATTTTTTCTAATCCTAAACAGAAAATAACAAGCTTGCCTAATTCACCTTTGGCTTGCTGACATTCTTAAATATACTGTTGTGGATACATAAAATAAATTACTTGGCTGAGTTAGAGGAAGGACTTTGACTTCGGAACGCACTGCTGAGATTGCAAATAAAGTTCATCTTGACGCTTAATCCGTAACAGTGCCGCTAAAACCACTACCATGAATGCAGATATTTCAAGGTCTGCAGACTGTGGAATCCAAAGGAAGACAGCGGCTTCTGCTGTGTAGCGGGTCTGCCTTTGTGTTCCCCCTCACTCTAGGTCCTGAGAAACAGACAAAATATATATGTCCCCTCTGCTTCTAACAAGCTAATGATTCCTTACACATATATATATATATATATGTAAGAAATTTACTGCTAGATGCTGTTTACTGCTTAAAATTGGCTGAATAATATTAGACAAAAGAGAAAACAAAAACTAATTATTAAAAACTTGGAGAAAAAGGTATTACCCAGTCTGTGACAAAATAATGCATATTGAAAGAAGATATTTTATTTTTGGGTAAGACAGCCCACTGAGTTGTTGGAGGAGACACTACTACAGCAATCAAAGCCCTGCTATTCTTCTAGTGTTAAGGACACGGCTCGCAATTCTGTCATTTGGGTGTTCGCTGCCTTGCATAATTTGGCTAATCTTTATTTATGAAGGCTGTGACTACACAGCCAGCACATTTCTCCTTGATGTTCACTCAGAGATGTGGGACCTGAGAAAAAGAGGAAGGTGAGGCTATTTTCTGTGTCATTACTGCTGTACTATGTAAGGCTGTAAAACACCAATAAACGACCAATGGGAAGAAAAAAAAACAATTTTTGGAAATGACTTAATCACGTAATAAAATATCCCGGAATTAATATTTTGTATTTCGGAATTTCTCTGAATAATATTCTATTTCAGTGAAACTGAAATTCTAATGCTGATTATGTATATGTGCTATGTACAGTATATTGTAATGTGGCAGGACACCGCAATTTCAAATTTAAGAGTTTGGAAACACCAAGCCAGCTACAAAGGAGAGTGATAGTGTTGCATCACATGACCTGCCTACCTGACCTAAATACAGTAGTAATGGTTTTAGAGGAGTTTTACCAGAGAGTGTATAGGAAAAGCGGCCAGCATATGTGGGACCTCCTTTGGGACAGTTGGAAAAGCACAGAGAGCACATACCTGTGAGGCCCAATGGGGGGCTTGCTCTGCTGACTTGGGGATTTGAACCTTTTTAGTAACCTTCTGAGTCACAAACCACAACAAATAAATGATTTTTCTTTAATACTTTTTGGTCAAGTGCATAATTTCATGTATGTTATTTTATAGTTCTGATGGTTTTAGAATTAGTCTAAAATGTAGAGAATAGTACAAATAAACCTTTCTATGGGTGTTTCTGTGTCCAAACTTTTGACTGGTACTGTAGATCGCAAACATGTATCATCTGTGACTGACAAGCCAAGGTCCCACGTTACCCCTATTCCATATTAAACAGTTATAAAACTCAAAGGTATATGTGAGCATCTGGGGCTGTGCTAGATATACATAATGAGGACCAAGAAGAGGAGGAATAAAACTTCCACCTCTGTGATTGTTTAAAACAGCAATATGAGTAGGTCAGATTCAGATTCTCCATGGAGGGAGTCATATGAAGGGAAGTTATTGCTTCTCACAGCAGAACCCCATAGCCCATGACAGTGTTTTGAAATCAGTGGGCAGGCAGGTGGTGTAGTGGTTAGGGACACAACTGCGTAATTGAAAGATTGCTGGTTCGAGTGCCCGATCCTCAAGTACAGCTAAGGTACCCTGAGTACGGTTCCATCCCCATGCACTGCTTCCCAGGTGCTCATGTAGCGGCCCCCTGCCGTGTCACGATGTGACATGGGTTATAAGCAGAGGACACATTTCATTGTTGCGTGCTGTGCCGTGGTGATTAATCACCTTCACTTCACTGTCAAATGAACAATTATCTGTTTTTGGCACTGTTATGGAATCTTGAGAGCAGCAACACATTTCATCAAAGCTAAGGCCTAGGAGAAATATAGGAAGAGTATAGAGCAGTATGTTACAGAAATTTATCCTGTAGCTTAAAAGAATTTTGTCAGTTCTGATTTTGGACAAAAAATATAGTATAAGTCTTCAGTAGTCTGAAGACCTCAACATACAGGCCACATACAGGTCAATCTTTTCAGGTTTCTAAGGGTTTTCCAGCCAACACGGGGACTACTGACCCTCCGTTTTGGCCACTCAACTCACTTACCTGCAGCTTCTCGGAAAACAATGAAATAAATAGCTGGGGGCGGGGGGTAATGACTACAAATTCAGGGGGTTCCAGAAATGACCAACGATGGAAGCAGAAAAAACTATGACTGAAAACAGGTAAGGCACCTTTGTACACCTTTATTTGCCGTTTTCAAGACTAGGTAACCTGGAGGTAGTGTGGAAAAAGCTGACCAAATACCGTGGTCTCTGACCTGATTGAAACAGGCTTTCTAACAGTTGTTCCCAAGGGGTATATCTTTCAAAATAATGTGTTTGACTGGGAACAGAGCTCTCCAAAATGCTTATGATGCCAAGAAACTCACACCTTAAGAAACAGCCTGGACATCAGACGTCATGAACGTGTTTGAGAGGGTGTTAAAGAACATCATCTCCTCCTCCATCCCCAGCACCACAGACCCACTTCAATTTGTCTAGCACTCCAACAGATCGACAGAGGATGCCATCTCCCACGTCCTACACACCACTCTCAGCCACGTGGACAAGAAACAGGGCAACTATGTTAGATTTCTGTTTGTCAACTACAGCTCAGCATTCAATACAATAGAGCCCCACAGACTGTCCACTAAGCTGAGGGATCTAGGCCTCAACAACCGGCTGTGCATGTGGGTGTTGGACTTCCTCACAGGCAGATCTCAGGTGGTGAAGGTGGGTGTGTCTCTGGCAGCATCATCACCAACACAGGAGCTCCACAAGGGTGTGTACTTTCGCCACTGCTGTACTCCCTCTATACTTTGGACAGTGTGGCCACTCATACCTCCAACTCCATTGTAAAGCTTGCTGATGATACGGTTGTGTTGGGCTTCATCTCTGATAACAATGAGAAGGCCTACTTTGATGAAGTGGAGAACCTGGCACTATGGTGTCAGGAAAACTGCCTCCAGCTGAATATCAGCAAGACCAAGGAACTGGTGGTAGATTTCATAAGGAGACAGCAGTGCAACTACAAGCTCCTCATCATCAATGGAGCTCCGGTGGAAAGGGTGAGCAAACTGAAGTACCTGGGCGTCTACATCTCTGAGGACCTGACGTGGGCTGAACATATCCGTGTTCAGACAAAAAAGGCAAAGCAGCGACTGTACCACCTTAGGCAGCTAAGGAAGTTAGGGGTTTCCCCTACTGTCCTAAAGTCTTTCTACTCCAGTGTTGTGGAGAGCATCCTCACACAGAACATCTTGTCCTGGTACAGCAATAGCTGCGTTTTGGACCAAAAAGCCCTTCAAAAAGTGACTTGTGCAGCAGAACGCTCTAATGGTTGATGATTTGAAGATTATTCTGACAGTCATTTGCATCGACTATTTAGGAAAATCAGAGAAAAATATCATTTGCATAATAATTTGGAACAGGGTGTATGTGTTTGTAAGTAAAGAGTTTGTAAGTAAAACTTTTTTTTAAATAGATTTTAATATGTGTTTAATTAGCATCTCATCACAGTCAGAATTTAAGCCAGACCGTGTTTGTGCATGCCTTTAATTTTGGTAAGATCCTATTTTTGTGGTATTTTTTAAATAGGGGGTGCAGGATTAACTTTAAGTCCTAGGTACAATATATTTGTGTGTCTAGACCTCATTGTAGTTTCTGTTTTTTATGTACAAAATATTCCAGCTCAGCAGAGATATGAAGACTTCTAGTTTGGGAGCTTTCTCAAGATGACGCTGTGGTCTTAGATCTCCAATTTATGATCGCTGTGTGCTTCATTGCAAGTGTGAAACAGCTGGAATAAAAATCAGTGCCGTGTTTATGGTTTCTTTTTACAGCAAGATTGCGGCCACAAGCTAAAATGCGGTTTCTTGGGAGAGCTGCCGGGTTCACTCTCGGGGATAGGGTGAGGAGGTTAGCAGAAGTTACAGATCTGCTGCTCCTGCTATCTCAAGAGAAAGTAGTTGAGGTGACTTGGAAGGTTATTACAGTTATTTCCCCACTTGTAGGAGAATAATAGGTCAACCTAGGGTTAGCTGGAGAGGTTTCATCTGCCAAATGACCTTGGAAAACCTTGCGTCTTCCTGGAAGATGTAGAAAGTTGCTGTTTCCATGAGAAGACACTTAAATAAAAGGTGGAATAGTATAAAGTTTGATGGATAAATGGATGATTACTGAATCTTCTCATGCAGTGCTTGAAATGGGGAAAAACAGGTGTTGGTACTCTCCTTGCTACTCAGTACCAGGTGCTGGTATTCCCCTTGTTATCCAGAACTAGGTGCTGGTACTCCCCTTGGTATATCGTACCAGGTGCTGGTACTCCCCATGGCATACAGTACCAGGTGTTGGTATTCCCCTTGTTATTCAGTACCCAGGTGTTGGTACTCCCCGTGGTATACAGTATCAGGTGCTGGTATTTTCCTTGTTATCCATAACTAGGTGTTGGTACTCCCCTTGGTATATAGTACCAGGTGTAGTTACTCACCTTGCTATTCAGTACCAGATTTTAGTGTTCCCATTGGTATTAAGTACCAGGAGCTGGTACACCCTTTGTTATTCAGTACCATGTGCAGGTACTCCCCTTAGTTTTCAGTACCAGTAGATACTAAAAGGTTCCAATACTCTGAAAATAAAAACAGAGAAGTGCTGGTACCAGTCAGTACCACCCATTTCAAGCACTGTTCTCATGACATATTTAGACTTACTTACTCATGTGTTAATTACAAAGTCCTTATTATGTTCATTGCATTGAATTTGGGTAGTAAGGCAAGTCAACATTAATACAACCTAATAAATTTTAGGCAGATGCTAATTGTACCCTGGTGTCAGTAGCCAACAATGCTATTAACATGCAGGATCAATAGCCAATGACCTATTTGTATATAGCAGACAGATGCTACTTGCACCCAGTTGTTAATAGCTAACATCATTATATTATTGTTGTTGTTTTGTTGTAGAGCTGAACAGTGGCAGATGCTATTTGCACCCAGGTGCAAATACACACTCCGTAAATTTTATTTGAGAAAACTGCTTCATTCTTTTTTCAAGGAAAATGGTTTTGAAAATATATATATATATACTGGCTTTATATGGATCCTATTGGTTGTGCGATAAGTGGCTTATCTTATGCGGTCATTTCTGGAGCATATTTTAGTGTTGAGGGTGAATAGTTTAAACACTAAGAATGAGCAGCCACTGGAATAGCTTCAGTGAATGGAATCTGGGAAACTGTGCAATGTGGCAAAGACTCAAAGTGGCCACTCTACAAAAAACACACTGAAAGAGGTATGGACTAGTCGCTGAAATTCATATCCTCAAATGTAATAGCTCTGTTTTGGGAAGAAATATGGGCTAACCCCATATTGACCTCCCAATAAGGAGGCTGTACCATATTCTATATGAATTATAAGCAGACTGTGAATGGCTCAACTGCAGTTGTCTCTTATATCCAATTCAACTTAATACTAACACTTTTATTATTTACATATACATTTAAATGATATTATACATATTTTACAATCAAAATAATCTTTTCACATAATGATTGTTAATTGACTTTCTAGATTACTGAAACTTTCCAAGTACAAAATACATGCTCTTGGCTTCTAAAAGTAGTCACTTTGATGATTTTGACACTTTTCTGAGCAAAATACAATGCAATGATATGGATTTGCTCCAGCTATTCCTCCCTAAGTTCGTTAGATGATTTGATGTTTCTGAATTGTGGTAGCATAGCCTGGATATCCAGGATGCCCCTCCCTCGTGGCCCATGCAGCTTGGGAAAGGCTCACAGCTTACTGTAACTATAAAACAACAATAAAATAAAATGAAACAAAATGGAATAGATGCTGGAATAGATCAATTATTGGCTTTTATCATTTACGAGGTTATTGCAGCTTCATTGAATATCTGGACATATACATTAATTCTTAGCAGCATACATGGAAACACTAGAAACATAGATGGAGATTCTACATTTAAAATGAATGTTCCTATTTACCATGCCCCTGATTTTTTCCTTCTATGTCAAACTGACCTTTCCCAAGCCTTACTACAATAGGTGGGGCAGGACTTGTCTGGACTGCAGGACCATATGACCTCAGAGGGGCAGTTGGACAAGGTGACACCAAGGAGGCATAAAGGCCATGGAGTGCTAATGAGACAGTAGGGCTGGAGGGCACTAAGGAGACCACAGGGTTAGAGCAGGAGTTCACCATGTGTTCTATCCCCTGGGTCTCTGCAGGAGAGCAACCTGGGTAGTCAATGTTGCATGAGCAAGAGTCTGGGCAGCCAACACGGATGGTGTGCCCCTGTCTCTCCTTCCAGGAGACTGGGCCAGCCCCTCTCTTCGGTCCCAGCTGATACCGGTTGCTGCCCCTGGACCTGGGACTGGACCAACCAAAGCCTTGGGCTATGG
>JAODKN010000038.1:1863-18148 GCA_026774425.1 Petrocephalus zakoni
CCCCCCCCCCCCCCCCCCCCCCCCCCCCCCCCCCCCCCCCCCCCCCCCCCCCCCCCCCCCCCCCCCCCCAGTGCAGAACGTGAGAAGAAATCCATTTGCTGGCACGGCCGCGTCGATCCCTCACCGCTAAGAAGGGCCGAGTCGGGGCAGAAACGCCGAAAACTGCACTGATCTGCAGCTCGAGCCCTGACAGCCCCTTTCTCACCTCAGACGCTGGCCGTGAACACGCAAAGAGAAACGGCCGAGGAAATCCGTGGAGCGGAAGCGTCCTTCCGAATTGCCATGGAATTTACTCGCCGATAGCTGCTCGGCAAAAGTTTGGGACAGGCTTATATAATAGATGCTCAGCGCAGCTCCCCTGACAACCAGATTTGTGTCAGACCTCCGAAATGTTCCAGATCCGTTCCTATTAAGGTCGAATTGGCAGGAAGAGGAAATGTTCTACAAAAAGAGGGAGTGTAAAACGGAAGAGTAAAGACGGAGAGGGAAGGCTACGGCCCAGCCGAGCAGTGACACCCGGGACTGGTGGATACACCAGTATCTACTGAGGATTGCAGCAGATGCAGACAGGAGTGTCTCAGTATCACGGGGATTGGTCCCTGTGGGTTGCATGACATGGCACTGCCTAAGGCAAGGTCAGAGCGCATCACCAGAGTCCTCCGTGGTGGAATGAAATTTATACCATCAAATCTCTCAAAACAACGGACTTGTAAGATAAATGAGTTAGTCATCCATTTGTTGGCAGTTCTGGTAACTTATTTAATCATCAGATGTTCCTAGATAAGGGTTTTACTATTTTGGTCACATACTTCATAAATTGTGTACCGTGTACAATGTGGTAGCAGACTAACTTGTCACCATAACTCTGACTGTATGCCAGGAGAGAGTCAATGGAAAAATGGGGGTGCTCAACACCTGCAGATAAAAGCATTTTTATTAAAGACCAAAAAAATTAAAAAGTTTTACAGTATTAGATTTGGTAAAGCAAATAGGCTGTGCAAAATGTGACAGACGGGATGTCCATCTCTCAGTGTTTCATTTAGTCGTGGTAGTCAAGAGGTTCAGTGTGACTGCTCCTGATAATACCCAGGAACAGCCTTAAGGTTCAGCTTGCCTTAAAGCCATGCACAAGTGCTTCAGAGCCTGAAAACTGAAGTGGGTGAATTCAGTTTAGCTCTCATACAAGCATATTACTCCTGCAGTCCCTCGCAGATAAAGATGCTGGGAATGAACAGATTTTATTGAGTTTCTAGCCTTCTCTCTCTCTTTTTATTTTTTTATTTGTTTATGTCCAGCATAGATGCGCAGTACTGACACTGAATTAGAGCAGATGGCATGGGACACTCTAGGAAGCCATTGACTAAGACTGCCAGGGTTCCCCGGACCGGAAGCGGTTACATAATGCACCAATCGAAAGTGAACAAGGCATGACGACATCGATTTGCAGATGGAGGGCCGTAAGTTTAATACGTTTAGGGGTGATGAAACGGAGGAGCCTGTGCCTATCCTGCCAATCCTTATCCTGCGTAAGTAACACAGCATTGGTCATGCTCAGGCCTAAATTTGCAGTGTTGCAGGCCTACCTGCAACATAAAATGCTGCCACAGCTACTTGGGACCTCGGACTATAGTCCACGTTAGCCTGTGCAGGTCTGGCCATGATCTCAATAATCTAAATATATCTGGAGAGTGAAAGATGTGTATTACTTTACAAATGACACATCAGAGACCGTTTCCCTTTACAGATGATTGATACATAATGGCTTGCTTTCTTTTGTGATATACAGTATATTTTATATTATATACATTATATGTGTATATATATATATATATATATATTATTAGATTTTTATATTTTGAAGAGCATGTGGAGGGAGACTGGCTGAACTTAAACGTTGCCACACCTCTGATGTTTTCCCATCTCCGCCCGTCCAGAGAGAACATCGAGCGGCCATGACAGCGTGCCAGCCAGTCTGGAATACCCTGGCAGGATTCCTCCTGGCGGACGATGGCAATAAAGACAGCTCGGTGCCATACTTACAACAATCCTTCATCATCACGGCCAGTGTGTCAGCCATCCGGCACATAGGGTTGGAGGAAGCTGCCAAAATCTGTGTTGTGACAGCAAGCTGCTACTACTGGAAACAATGTTTTAAAGTAGGCTAGAGAAATCAGTGTTGACACCCACTTAACAAGTCACGCACCCCTACCTCCAAACTGGCCTTTTATGATTTCATTACCACTTTAACTCAGGTCAAGCAATTGCCGGAACCAAGTGTTAACCCAATCTGGTTCCTGTGGGCTCCAAGACAGTTCACATTTTTGCTCCCTCCTGGTACCTGGGAGGGGAACAAAAACTTGGACCATCTGAGGGTCTCCAGGGACCAGGTAGGGAAACACCGACCTAAAGCCTATGTCATTTTGCCCAGCTGACCGCTATCCTAAATCCTAGCAAAGTTCAATCCACATCAGATGGACTTCATTCCCTGACACATTTGTAGGTCTAGGGATTGTGATGAGTTTTGATGAGGATGCAAAATACCTATCTCCGGTCTCCCACCAGCTCAAGGCTGCTTTTTCCCCCACCCCTCGATTTCTTTAGCTCAGATTAATGTGCTGGATTTTGCAGCATCCTTCTGGGAAGGAGGTTGCACACCAAGGTGACCTTTTGTACAGAACCAGCGTTCTGTCGTCAGCAGAAGCTCTTCTGGTGGGGACACACCGGGGACCCTGCTGATAGAAGGTGCCGTCCGAGGTGCTGAACTGTATCACTCTCATGCAGTCAATACACATCGCACAGAACTGCCAGGCAGCAACCAGCTACATGCTGATTAAGTCTAAATCAGCGTTTCCCAATCCGGTCCTCAGGGACCCACATTTTTGCTCCCTCCCATACAGTCCACATTTTTGCTCCCTCTCATACAGTCCAATTTTTGCTGGGAGAAAGCCAAAAAAAAAAAACCCATTTGGGTATTGCCGAAGACCGGTTTGAGAAACACTGTCTAAATGAACGGGAAGGATGAAACAGACAGCACCTTTATATATTATGGGAAACCCCAGTTCTCAGTGATGATGCAGGACCACTCTAGCATCTGAGCATGATCTAAACACCCACAACCCCCTCCCATCTCTGTTTGTCCCAGTCAGGGTCACAAGGGGACTGGAGCCTATTCTAGGCAGCATGGGGGAAAGGGTTAAGTATTCCCTGGATGGGATATTGAAGATGATAAAATACTACTACTCAAAGCTAACTTCTGTTCTGAAGGACAAGTATTATAACGGCTGTAAAACTCAAGTCTGCACATATTAGCCCCATTATTGGGATTATACATTTGATTCACCCATGTCTCCTCTCCCTAGTCTGCAGTTTCACATGTGCCGTGTAGCTTCTTGTGCTCCAGGTCTGGTTGGTGGTCTGGCTTATTCCACTGCGAAGCCAGTGTATCAGACACATGCAGAAACCCTATACGTCTCCATAGACCCACTTTCCCTATGTAGTCTATTGGAATCCCATAGTCTTTAGCCAAGAACGGAACAGATGGATAAATCTGTCCGTGCACGGTTCACCAAACAATATCCTCCATATTGTGCCACTCTATACTATTTCCAAGAACAAGCAGTCCTCATTATTCACAGATCCGCATTCAAGCTAATCTATTCCCCCTACCCCCTTCCGTTTAACCGTTGATTAACCTGTTATTTATACTTTTACCATGTTTTGTGCGCTCTTACGTCGCATAAAATCTATTTGCTACATATTTTTAATGGCCTTTCCATCATTTCAGGTAATGCTTGTGTGTCCGTCCGGGTCAATAATTCAGCGTGGCTTTTATATTTTCGGCGATGGAGCAAATTAAAACTCACCAGCAGCCGAACGGAGGAGGAGATAGCGGGGACATGCCAGTAATTGAGCCACGCTTGAATGATCTAGCCACAGAAAGAACTTTCTGGAACAAAAGGCGAACATCTGTGGCCCATTAGGAGGGGGGGGGAAAGCTGAATAATGAACTCGTAAAGCCACTTAAATTTGATATTACATTAAAATGTTGGAACTGAAATATGTACGTGCCGAAATACCTATCCAGACACAGACTGGGATCATGTTCTTTAATTTCAGGGATTGCACAAGCACACATTCTCAACTACTAATAGGCAGTGTATCAAAACACCATATGAATGCCACCTAAAGGCATTTGTATTCCGTACGGACTTAGAATTTATCCTGTTTGCACAATGCAAATTTTCACTATATTCACTATATTGGCCTGGGACAAAATTATTTCAACCCCCCCCACCACCCAGGGGCTGACCTTGCTAAGTTACCACATTGTAAACAGGACTCAAAGAGGAACATGAGGAACATGACCACTTGCTGGTGCTATAATAAGCCGGAACCCCCAGCCAACCAGAGAATCACACAGCTCCTGAATAAAAGGAAAACCTAAAGCTTAGTGCTGGAAACCATTTGGAAAGAAGATTCAGTCCATCTGACTGCCCGTTTAAACTCAATTTTATAAAAATCTGTGTCTGAAATAAAAAAACTAAAAATGCCAAAACTCTCATATTTTATTGTGTTCCTTATGATTAAGGTTAGGGCTGGGTAGGGATTAAGGGTGTCATAGCTGGGATCAGGGTTATGCCCATAGGAATGAATAGAGTGTCCCCATACAGATAGGTATACATGGTGTGTGTGTGTGTGTGTATATATATATATATATATATATATATATATATACACACACACATACATACACACACACACACACACAGACTGTATATAGGGGGTATAAGGCTAATACAGTCAGTTGGTGGTGACATGAGTTTTGTTTAGTATTCTTGCCGCAGCAGTTTAGAGCATTCAGTCACTGTGCCTTCAGAGTCCAGCCTTTGGAATGGGGAAAAAGCTGTTCCTGGACAGAGAACTCTGCTTCATGCAGTATGCTTGAGAAATTGCAGCTGAGGGAAACATTTGTGTAGATTCATCAAATGCAAACATTTTGGCCATTCTTGTTTATTAATTTCTATTATAAACAACATTATGGGAGGAAAAATTGCACAGTCTCATAATTCACAGCCTCCAGATACATTGTCCAAAGTCAGTGTAACTTCAAAGTGTAACTTTGAAAGTGGTACACCCTTAACTAGCATAAAACCAATGATTTCAATATTGTAGTTCCTTGTGATAAAAAATACTGCAGTATCAGTTTTTCAGTATGCAGTTTTATACTATTGCTGTGTTGAACAGAGTAAATTCAAGCAGAATATTATTCATATTCAAAGCTTAAGTGCATTGTGTATTTAAACAATTACAGCAATTTTGTTGATCACGAGACATAAAAACATTTTAAAACCGCCAGATATAAAATTTTCCCCAACGCTGCTATATTTATAATTTTTTTCCCAACCTTCTCTGACTTGTGTGGTATTTCAGCAATTCCAAATGTAGAATCTTGAGGCCTCACTAACAATGCCCCCTGGTGACCACTTCTGGAACTGCAACTTTGGCATTCACTCAAAAGAAAGCATTCGATTGCAAAAATGTTCTTCGAGACAAATTTGTTGACCAGAACACAAGGCTCCTCACAGTGCCTTCCAAGCTTCCAAATCCCACGTGGGTTCTTTGATCTTCTTCAGTTCGATAAAATCAGACGTAATTACCAGACAAAGGTACTGAAAAAACATTGACGCAGAGCCATAAATTCTTACATAACTATTCAGAGCATCACCTAGTGCCAATTAAAAAATAAAAGAGTTCTGTAATATCGCTGACGTACACAGAATGTAGGCAAATGGAAGTCATGAGTGAGGGTGTAGATACTGTATAGCACCAGAGTTCTCCAGCCTCTTCAGGGCCTGTGCTTCATGAGACAAGTCGTGGTAGGAGTTCTGAAAACAGCAGAAAATTATGATAATAATATTTCATCATCATCAGGACATCTGGCAGCATATCACACAGATACTAATCAAACCAATCAAATCATTGCTCTTTTTACACCAACCAAAAGGTTGTGAACTCAAAGCTATATTCTAATCTGTTTAATCATAGCTCAAAATGAGGGTGGTCTTGGGGTTGAGGATCCCCCATATTATCCATAACACCTCCCCAGGATTTATATAAAATAAGAATTAAACTAAAATAAAGTCAGCAAGAGGGCGGTTGCACCTTCATGGCTGTCATCGTGTCCGACCCATAGTAGTGTATTGGGTGCCTCAGGTTCCTTGACAGGGGATACCCGAAGCCTGCGATGTGAACGACGTCACAGTAGCTCAAGGCCACATATATGGCTAGTATCCCTGTTGTGGGGTGGATGGGTTTCTGTGCGGAGAGAGCAGTGTTGACAAAATGTTATACCAGGTTCTACCAGCAGGTGGCAGCTCGCATCTGCCGCAGACAAGCCGTGAGACTCGTACTAACCGCTCCTCCCAGCCGTTCTGCTTATCTCAGCTGGCCCACCCGCCTTACCCACCCCACAACCTCTTTACAGGAATGAAGTGAAGGGAAAAAAAACTTTTCCCTTCAAACATTTTTTTCCAGACCCTTCTTTGCCTGTAAATGAGACAAGACCTTAGGTCTGCCAGAGAACTTCACTTGTTTATAAAAGTGACTTTAAAAGCTTTTCATAAGGCGTTACACTTTGCTTCCGTGTTCCACAGCTTACTGATATCCTCCCAGTGATTCCAGGGAGTGCGTTCTCTCTTTTGGAACGCCTTAGCAACGCTTAAACTCCAACAAGCCAGAAAAAAAAGCTTCAGGCTATTTTTTTTTTTAGCGTTTCAATGCATCAGCACGTTTCTCAGGTAGCACGTGGCGCTGAATAACCAACCAGTTCTTTGTGGGATCCTGCCACGGAAATACCAGCGAGGCACCATTAGCACGTCTGATCGGAGCACCAGCCTGCTACTCAGCAGATGGGAAAATTACATCCAGCTCCATCCCGGCCCTTTTTAGTGGGCAGGATGGGAGCAGCTCGCTTCCATGTGTGGGAAAGAGACTCTTCTGGTCCTCGCGAAACCAAACAGCCCTGTGAGTCAGCTGTCTGGCCAGAATTTCATGCTTTTTTTCAGGAGAAAAAAAAGAAAAAGAAACACTGCAGCCAGGCCCTGATGTCTTTTCCACCATTACTCACATTTAATGCACGCAGCATTAAGTGGCATTTTTTTCACAGGCTCTGCCAGGATGAATTTGAAGCTTTGGTTGACGGTAGGCCTGGATGGGGAGGAGTGAATCGGGGTGGGGGCCTAGCTGGCTGTCTCAGCAGGGGCTGTTGTGTCTAACGAGGTGGGGCGAGGCCAGGTACTGCTTGGCCCATGCAGATGCCAGTCCCCCCCCACCCCCCACCCCGAAATCGGACCCTTCCGCCACAGAAAATCGGCACACTTCCGCTACCGGACTCCCAGGGTAAAACGGGGCTGTTGCCAAGTCTGAAGTCATCTGGTGGAAAGCAGCGCGAGATTCCCAGCATGCAGCTGGGCTAATTGCTCAGAGGGCCGACGTCAGCAGTGTTTGTTCTTTTCAGACTCAGGCTAAGTAGTACGCAAAACAAAAAAAAAAGTGTTATATAGTGACCGGGACATTCTGGCGTTTCGTTGCAGGCCCTTTGCCTTGATTGGCGAGAGGGAAGCATGGTTGGGGTGGGGTGGAGGGGGTTAGGGTTCTACCCACCTGACTCCACTTTGGCGGGACGGGAATCTTCAGCAACTTGCTCGCTGTTTGCCTTAGGAAGTAAGGGTCCAGGATGCGGATCTGGCTGCTTTTGCCTTGCCAGATCTGGGGCGGGGGCCTCCAGAAGCCTTTCCTCACCTGGAAAAATAGGACGTGAATCAAACACCATCACAGACCATCCCTGAGCATCTCCACGGCAACGCCATCTCCGCAGCTAGGTCCTAATTTTAGCGGGACCAAGAAAAATGGCAGAGCTGGCCCGAGCGGAGACTCGCCATTTGCATCACACGGCGAGACGCCCTCACGCATTTAATGGGACCAAAGGATTTTCCAGTCGTGGTAGATGTTAATTTTTAACAGGACCTAATCACAGACGCGGGCGGTCTGAATGGAGGAGGCCTGCCGACGGAAACATGATGGAAGCAGCGTGCCATATACCCTTTTCTCGTCATAGAGGATTTCCTTGAGCCATCGCAAGTCGTTCTGCTTGAAAGGGACAAGCACCATCAGGGTATCGGGGTCATTATGGAGGCCGGGCTCGTGCGAGGCCGACTCGGGGTAGAAGAGCCGCAGGGTCGTCTTACTGCCCACGTCGGCCTCGTAGCCCCGGACAGGGGCATTGTTCAACCTGCGGTCAGGCGAGACAGAGACCGGGAGTCAATCAGCACGGGCACGTTTGCAAAGAAAAATGACAGGAGCCGGCCCCATTGGGGCACTGCTGCATGGTGAGATCACCAATCACACCCAGCGACGGTAAAACCAGCCCCAGGGAAAACTGCCATTCTTACTACACCGTTATGAGGAGAACAGCGGTAGAGCTGCAGCATACAGTGAAAGCTTTGTACCTCTTCTGCATTAACATGTATGGCAAGGGTGGGCTCTCTTATCCACTAGGGACTGGTGTGTATAAAGGTTTTGGGGATAACCTTTAGGTCAGCTGTTCAAACTCAGGTGTGACGACTCTTCGGCCAATCAGTCCTCTACTTAGTAACCTAATTAGGGAGCTGGAGCAAAAACCCACATACATGACGACCCTTTCTGCCTACCCCTGACCTATGGTGATATCGCAGTCCTTAAAAGACAGCATAAAGGTACCATAAAGGATAAGGACCCTTTAACAAAGAGAGGAATCTCTTAATGGGCCATTGTAATGAAGCCGCGGAAACTGCAAAATGAGGCACCCTCATCACAGCATTTTATTTTTATTTTTTTCAAGTTCCATGAAAATATATGGCAGAGGCAGGAAAAAGGTATTTAATGGTATTTTTTTTTTATTTTATTTTCAGCTGGTTGCCATTTAGTCCCACAGTAGCAAGTCTCATTACCCAGCCTGAGCACCACCCAGCACAAAATCGCAAAGAGACCATTTCAGGCCAAGCCAGACGGACAGAATTTGTTTTTTTGTTAAAAAAAAAAAATAAAATAAATAAATAAAAACTTTCAGGCAGCACGATATACGTAAACAGTAAAGTACCTGATTACAACATCGTATGTGTTTATAATAGATCCTAACGAGCTGTTTTTGATAGTGTATCCATTACCAACAACAATACAGGTCCTGCAGTAGAGCCTGAAAAAAGATAAACATTCATTAGAATTTTCAGCCACAAAAACAAGCATTGTTTCGTTTCGTTACGAGTTCACTTAACTGACCTATGGCAGTAACCACCGTTTTTACTCACTTGCTGATGCTCTCTGGCATTTCATAACTGGCAGTTACTGCTAAGACCTTAAGGAGCAGGAACTCTGTAATGGAGACACACACGAGACGACACAGGTCAGCCATTTCTTCCCCCGACAATATCAGCAATGACATTTTGACACCCTGAAGGAATTTCTAGAATTGTACGTCACGGGCGAATGATTTTCAGAAACTGATTTTCATAAGCCATTATATTACTATACCGTTTGAAAAAGGTTCTGACCAGCAGAAATGATCCTACAGATGGTATAATTTTGAAATTGGAATATTTACTCAAAGCTTGATCACGCACACGACTGCGGACAGTACCTGGGAATGTAGGTTATTCAGTGAAAATGGGCATGAGGACTTACCGCTGCCTTTCATGCCGTAGGGTAACGACAACGGTGATGCTCTTTCGTGCCAAAAGAAATCTTCCAGTTTCAAAAACAGGGTGCTATTGCGGGTGATGCTGTTTATGAAAGGGCGAAAAAAAACAATTCATACAAGTTAATATTCTTCCCAAGCCGTCTTCACGAGGACATGAATGAAATGTTTGTGTGGAACAGTTACAATGACGTTTTAAAGCACACACACATAATTACACTGTTAGTTACACATCATAACATCCAGTCACCTTATTGCTTTAAAGCAGAATTTATTACTCACTTAAAGTCAAGTCCTGCCAGTTTTTTTGACGGATGACTGCTTCCACACGGGCTGGCACCGGGAGCTGAAGACTTTGTCGTCAATCCGGCGCTGAAAAGGTAGACAATCAGTAGTATTACAGGTAGCATTACGTAACAATACTGGTCAGAATTTCAAGCCAGGGACAGTGAATGCCTGTGTAGGAGCCTTACCCTTGGAGGACCAAGTATGAGTAGTAGTAATAGGAGATGACAAAAAGCACCACCGGCAACAGTCTGAAAGCCCATGCTGCAGGGAAGAGAAGCAGAGGGCCAAGTTTCAGGAGGGCAACCATGTGCAAACTCTATAGACGACATGCTGCAAAGCAGGCTTCAATTAAAGAGCCTTCCAGTTCTTGGCCATGGAAATGATTAATGCATTCATGTTGGCTCCACATTCCTAAAACCAGGGCCCTTATACACCTTCCATTTAAAAATTCCAACTTACAACAACTTCTCACACTTTGTATTTTTGCTTGCCTGCTCACATTTGGGATGCTTAACCAACCAGTTACAATATTTGAGATTGCCAAGCTGAACAGGGAGAAACTCGCATTTCCTCATTGTTAGTGTTTTAAATTGCAAGGCAACCTAAATCATTATTTGTAGCTGGAGAATAATTAAGTGTGCATCCTACAGATAACGGTTTGGAACAGTGCACCACGACGTGCATCCTATGCACATTCTGGTGCCGACGACCTGCTCACATTGGTGATATATATATATATATATATATACACATATTCACACATGTATGTATGTATGTATGTATGTATGTATGTATGTATGTATGTATGTATGTACATACATACAATAATACCATACACATATATTTACACACACACACACACACACACACACACATATATGTGTTTGTATATACGTATATGTGTATGTATGTGTATACACGTACATACACACACACTATGGCAAGCCAAACAGGAAATATTCAATAAAACCCGATATATATGGAATGAAACCCGATATATATGGAATGAAACCCAGATATATATGGAATGAAACCTGATTATATATATATATATATATATAGAATGAAACCTGCTCCACCAATTCCAATACTTGAGTGAAATGTATTTTGATTAGTTGCCAAGTCAGCACCTGATGCAAATCACAAGAATCAAGACCTGGATGGTTGCCTGCAGACATAAATGCGGTAAGAAAATGCTATTAAATACGCTTTATTAGTTGTTAGTTAATTATTTGTTAATCAATCACTTTCTTTGCTATATTTAAATCTAAAATGGATACGTGGGCAGTTATTACATTAGCATGTAGACAGGCAAGTCTAGGTACCATACTTTCTGTACTTCAAGAAACTACCAAAATTACAGTACTTCAAGGTGTTGGTTTTCCACTAGTGTAAAAACCGATACCAGCGCTGAATGACTCAGCGCATTTTATTCGGTCATAGGATAAAATCTTAGCAAGTTTTGCAGTGTTAATGATTATTCCTTTTTAAGATTATCTAGTATATGTTTAAAAGTCAGTTCAAAATTACCTCTGCTGCTTTTGCATGAGCAATGCATCATGTTTTTTCCGAGACAATCATAATCATTTTCTCCTGCCGGTTTGCGAGAAATTTATATTGAACTCCTTTTTTCTCTTTATAAATACCGCAGTATTTATTACAACAAAAATATCATTTTTTTCAATACCGGGGTACTCCAGTATATTATGGAAAATACTTTATTTCTTGTCATGCCATCCTGAATCTGTCTTTTCGACCAGGGGTGGCTTTCCTGAAAGCTTCATGGCGCTAAGTAGTTCGTTATCTAGCACTTTTAGCGTTAATTAACTAGTGTTTCCTGAAACCCTTTGTAGCTAATGTAGTTCGTTATTTCACTCATAGATTTGCAAGCGGTCAGACCCACTCGTTATTTTTCAAGTAGTTTGTTATTTGACCTTTTGCCTGCTGTCGTGTTTTAGAGATAGAGATTGACCAAAATAGATCCTAAAAACACTCTGGCAGCCTTCTTTAGACAACATAATAATGCAGATGATATAATAAGCGATCAATATTGCAAAATAAATTATCGCAAAGGCACTCGTTCTTATAACTCCTATGTGCAATTTCAGTACATAACAGACTAGCAGCACTAGAGGTTGACGATATATCGGGCCGAAATTTTAATGTATCGGCATTGGCCGATATCTGAGTGCTGTACGCCGGTTTACAGACAGGCACGTCTGCGGGCAGCCCAGGTGCTGTTGAACACATGACCCATGCTACTGCCTGAAAAACAAAACGGCAGTATATATCGGCCATTGGCTGACCCTGACTCAAATATCAATATCAGCCTCGGCTATAGAAAAACCCATATCGCTCGATCTCTAGTTTGAGTCATATACATATATGAAGGCCGAGACTGGCTGAGTCAGTATGTGTACAGACATAGCTGTAGCACCATAAAATCCCCTTGATGATTCAGGCGGTAAACAAATGTTTGTGGAAGCATCTATTAAAGGCTTATTTTCACCCTCATTCCTCATTCTGAGCTTTGCACAGACCAAACAGCACACATCCGTGTCTGAGTCCACAGATGCCATGCTGATAATTATTTTATCACCAAAACTGTGATCGTCGTTCTGGCGAGACGGAAAGTGCTTCAGCAGTCAAGTCAAGCAGTCAATTGATCATGATCATATCCAGTCGCGGAATTCTCTTCTCTGAATGTGTTCATTTCCTTCATTTATGGCCATAAACAGCGTGTTGCGGTTAAGGTACAGTCAGGGGTACCTTAACGTTATTCGCCTCACTTTAGGCTTTTGTGCAACCACCAAGGGAACTTTAAGGGATCGATTGTATAAGACCAAGATAAGGAGAAAAACTTAAATACTTACGTGGACATTTTAAGAAAACCTTAAGGAGGACATTTAAGGATGTTTTGTGCAACTGACTTGATTTTAAGGAAATTTTAACTTAAGGTGTTTTGTGCAACCAGCCCCAGGACTTAAGCCGTTCTGTTCTCTCCCAGGACTCTTATGAAAGTTCTGCCTGGGGTCTTGCACAGGCAGCAGCATGGGTCACGGGGCTGCCCACAGCCGTGCCTGTCTGTAAATCGGCATACTACACTCGGATATCGGTCGGTGCCAATACATTAAAAAATGTCAAATAATCTGCCCGATATATCGGTCAACCTCTAACTCAAACATACAAAACCGTTCACTGCTGAAAACAGGCAAATAAAGATTTTAATGATCTTAATGTCAGTAATGTCAGTCAAAAGAACATCATCTCCAGAAATTCACTATTATAAAATGTCCTCATGTTCAAGTTCAGGCCACCGGATACTGATTCTGTAGTCCCTACCACTAAGCAGTAAGAATAAAATAATAAATTATTAATCTAATTCAATTTCGATTTTGGTAATGGCTGTTGATGACCAGAGCATATGAGCGGAGCGGAGTGGTGAGAATTTCCTATTGGCTCCGCCTGCTCCTCCGCTCAATACCGGTCGCGACATTTTTTATGAGATTATGTATATTTAAATGTAGCTCGGTATTTAGCTCGGTAGCGACATGTCTTGTTGATTGTAACTGTATATTTAACTTGAAAAATGTTTTATTGGGTATACGTATATAAAATATGTATACGAATTACATATTTAACTCCATAGCAAAGTGTTTGCCGAGCCGGCATGTACTGAATAATCATTACCTTGAGAAATCTACAATGTTAGTTCTGATGTGCATTTAACTGCATGGCTAGTCAGATAACACGTAATTTACATTTTCAGGCACATGCAGAGTGAAGCAGTAGCATTGTTCATGAAGTTAGTTCAAGTTGAAGTTAGTGTGTTCATGCAAATGTGTAACGCTGTGATAAATCGACAAAGCCCTGACAGTTAAAAAACATCAGTAAAGACCTGAATATACATAAATGTAATAAAATTTGATGTACATATGATTCATCTAATAAAATGTCAGTTATAGTCGATAAAACCATTCGCTATGGATCTAACTATACATTAATAATGTAATGAAACGTCGGCAGCACTATCAAGCTAAATGTAAACGATTTCTTAATAATAGGACAAGCTCATTACAAAGACTGGAAAATGTCCATAATATGGACATGGTTTGGATTTAAGGTCTCAGATAGTGAGTAGATGAACAGTTCTGCAAGATATGCCAGTTGACAGTGATTGCAAAGAGGTAACAGGAACAATCAGTTTTAAATAAGTATGCACATTGGATGGTCTTCATCTGAATTGGGATGGAGTTTTACAGCTTTTGGTTCTGTGTCTTAATTGCTTTCTGCTTACCTACAGTTTACAAAACCAACCCGTATTTTTAATAGACGATATTTCGGTGATAAAAGCACGAAAAAGTTATTTTAAAGGTTTCCATATTTTTTTCTCTAAAATTATAGTTTTGCACAATAAATATTCTTAAAGTAACATTCACGACAACTTTGAAATGTGTTAACAGTATAGAATACAACTTTCTGCTGCAGTGCATTTGCTATGGGCGTATGTTACCCATTCAAAAACAGTTATACTAAAATTTACATACCAAATTATATACTGCAATGTATACCATCTACCATCTATGGTTCAAATTATACCGCAATATGAGTTTTAGGCCATATTACCCAGCCCTACTGTGAAGAAAAACAGAAAAACCAATGCAGTGTTGACACAGACTTACTTTTGGCAAGTGTCACAGACATCTTCACATGTGCCTTAGCCTTCTCGTCGCTGGACTGTGAATATCATCGTCATCATCATCATCATCCCTGTGAAGGAAAAGACTGCATGCTTAGCCCCTTCAGGACCAGCCGTTAACTGCTCAAAATATCAGCCCACAGGGAGCCATCAGTTATCCCCACTTCCTGTCCAAGGAAGACATTTGCAAAAAAACAAAAAAAAACATAATTATCATCATAAAACAAAGAAGGTGTATGGTTTGTTCCCGTTTGTCTACAGCTGACGTATGGCAAATGGATGATACCGGACACCTGTTATACTGTACTAATGATGACTGGACATAGCGTTGTAGTGAGCACAATAATTCAGGACAAGCTTCTGTACAGAGGAACTCAAAAACTAAAACTGCATTTTTCCTGTAAAAACTTTATTGCAGAATACATTAACCAATTGTTCAATGACCAATTTCCTAAAAGGGCCAAATGCCAGTTTTTGTTTTGTCAAATAACAGGAAACCCAGACACCCAGTTCATGAAAACTAAGAGTAAAGCCAGAGAGGTGACTGTATGACTCTTTAGAGGTACTGAGAGGCTGCTGTATTGTTGTTGTTCTTGCGCTCTAAACACATTTGGTGAGAAGTCTTGACACCTTCTGATTTCACCATTAATTCTATCTTGTTTTAGTTACTTTGGAATTATTGTCCTTTAAATTTTAACTGTAATTTTAACTTTCATTTCAATTAAAATCTGGCTTCAGTCTTCGTGAACCCTAATAATCCTGTACCATGCACTCATCACTAACTACTATTCAACAGCACTGTAAGGAATTTTAGTTTTGATCTACACTCCAGATAAGTAATTATCTCCACAATTGACTCAAAATGAGTCAATGATATCATTGTGTCAACCCTAACCCTAACTCTCCCCCCCAAACCTAGTTAGTTTGAATCTCCCTTTATATTTATCAAAGACGTCCAGTTTCAGTTCCATGGGTTACTCACATAACCATATCAGCATGCCAAGATTCATTGACCCGACGAACGCATTTTGCATTCACTTTTGAATAACTTCATGAATAAATGACGCACATGCAAAAAACACATACTGCTGAACTCTAGAAGACTTATCCGATCGCGTCATAGAGGTTTCATTTGGTTTATTCTGTGCGTAAAACTTACAAATGTGCGCTCTGCACTTGGATAAAGCGACGCTGCTGCGTAAAAGCGCAGTCATTGGCAAGCAGCTGCGGAGAAGCGATCACTCTACTGTAGAATATTGATCAAGGAGAGGGACAACATTTTATTTCAATCATGCCGGCCAAAAAGTATGCAGGCAATGCGAGAAAGAGGACACAAGGATGAACACTTCATGGCAATGTGCACACTGTGATGTGCCACTCTGTGGATCAGCCTACAGGGAGCGCTTCAACAAATGGCACACCATTTTTCCAGTCTTCAACTGTCCAATTTTGGTGAGCTCGTGCAAATTGTAGCCTCTTTTTCCTATTCGTAGTGGAGATGAGTGGTACCTGGTGGGGTCTTCTGCTGTTGTAACCCATCCGCCTCAAGGTTGTGCGTGTTGTGGCTT
>JAODKN010000038.1:18248-40960 GCA_026774425.1 Petrocephalus zakoni
ATCGACTGGTAAATCGAGAGCTTTGCCTTTTGGCTCAGCTCCTTCTTCACCACGACAGACCGATGCAGCGCCCGCATGTGTGGGAGCAGCTCGGACGTCAGCTCAGACCCATGCCAATCTGCAGGATCTCGATGGCCAGTTACAACAGCTGTGGGCCGACTTGCCACAGGGGAAGATACAAGGGCTGTACAACTCCCTTCCACACCGTATCGCCGCATGTATCCAAGCCCTGGGGGGGGGGGGTCACACCCTACTGACATGGGCCTGGGCACTTAACTTCTTTTGTCACTGAGTATAATATCTGTTATATATTTTTGCCCCTAAGACCTTGATGTGGAAGGGTCGAGACACGCGCACACAGTTTGTATTCCTGTCTTAGTGAGGACTGCCCATTCATTTCTAAGGGGAAAACCCTAATCTCAGTTACAACATCCTTAACCCCTACCCAGCACTAACTTTAACCATAAGTAACCAACCATTTTTAGCTTTTTCATTGCATTCACAGATTTTTAGAGAAGTGTGACATAGGAGTTTTAGAAGTGTGACAAAGTGAGGTCTGGCCACAGACCTCAGTATTCATGGTCTTTTCAGGATTTGCTATAATTGTGAGGTCATTAGGTCCTCACAAGTATAGCAAAACCTGTACACATTCACACACACACACACACACACTCAGCCCACTTATGGAGACCTCTATGTTGGTGCAGCAGCTAAGCAGATAAATCATTCTTTCATGGCAAAGTAACTGGACTGTAACCAAAAGAAAAATTGGCGCTTAAACAGAGTTGTGAGTAGTTGACGTTTGACGTTTTTATACTGAAATGATTCTTTGATAACTATGGAGAAAGTGCGCTATTGGTTGCCCTTAACAAGATTTTGTGCTGTCTAGGGTGCCCCTTTCATTTGAGATGGTGCGCATTATAGCGCAAGAGAATGTGATGAAGTGTCCTTATGAGTGCCATTCTAGTCGAGGAAATGTCATGTAGTGGTAGTGCCCGATAAGGTGCCCTTACAATGGTCTAAACAGCCCTTATGGGGTTCCCTTCCAATGGAAAAGGGGGAATTATTAAGTGCCCTTCTAATGGAGAGATTTCATTCCCTTCCAAGTGAGAAATCATGATGAAGTGGTCGTGTAATGTAAAGAAGAATATCTCAGACTGGTGCCCGTCCAGCCATGGAAATGTGAAGCGGTGCCCCACTATGAGATGCACTTTCTTGTAGATGAAATATCTTAAAGCTAGATGAAATAATGTACCCTCTAGGTGTTCCTATGTGTAAGAAAATGTGATAACTGTAGTTGATAAAACACTAGTCAAATAATCTTAATCAGGGATGAAGATTACTCCACCATACATGGTCATGGTCACACATTGTATGCTGTCATGCTGTCACGATACATGCCGGGTGCAGAGCGGGGAAGCAGGATCGGGAGTCCAAGGAGTCAAGAACATACAGCATTTATTAAGGGTGATGACAACGGGAAGCACACAAAGCAGGGAGCAGCATGACAAACTTACAATGTCAATGACCGCGCTGGGGAAACATACTCAAACGCGAACAAAAGTACACAAAAATACTAACACAGAATGAGAAACAGCTGGTGAACGCAGGGATTCCACACAAGGTTAACAAGGTGCGCCTAAAAAGAGGGATGAGACTGGGGCACAAAGGCAGGAGGGACAAAACCAGGGAGCAAGAAAGCAGGGGGCGGGGGAAAACGGGGAGCCCGAGGGAGCCCCAGCGGGCAAGAGACGGCCGCTGCAGGGGCAGCAGGAGACCGCGAGGCAGGAGCAGGAGGGGGCCCCACAGGGGGCGAGAAGGGGACCCCGGCGAAGGTGAGAAGGGAGACAAAGCCGCAGCAGGTGCCGTCAACCGACGAGGCGGAGTGGGGTGGTCGACAAGTTGAAGCAGGGGAACCCACAGGCGGCTGATGAGACGTCGGAGGCAGGACCGAAGGCGATGGACAAGGCATCGCAGGGGGAACCGCAGGCAACCGCTGAGCAGGAGCCAGAGGACCCATCGGTGCCCCACGAGCCACAGGGGCCAAGGGCGAGACAGGGGGCAGGGCGGGTGGGAACCAGCCCCGGTGCATTGAGGAACAGACAGCCGCTTAGAGGTTGCAAATGAGTGTTTCTGACTGGTAAGTTGTCATTAAATGTTTCCTAGAACAATCTGCCGCCCACAACTGTAATCATCCCACTTCAACGTAGCCTGATCATAACTTTATTTTCAGCATTGTAACAAGAACATTTACATCATTTTTCATCTCATGCAACATTATTTTTCATCTCATGCTAGTTTTATCAAGAACTCCGAACACCAAGCTGAGGAGCTCGTAAATGTGCTGTTTGTAATGAATGCTTTCTGCTTCCATTAAAAAAAGTTTTTTTTAACCGCAGTATCAATTACGGCTGCAACTAACGATTATTTTGAAAATCGATTAATCTGTCGTTTTCCCTCGATTAATTGATGAATCGGGTAAAAAATATTTTTTCATTTCCACCCATTTATTCAGAAATGGAACAATCATGCAAAAAAAAAGAAAAAAAAAACGGTAACAAAATTTGTTTCAACATTAACACTTGTTTTCTATATTCATAGTAATACACAAAAGTGATCTTGCATGGTACTATCACATACACTCACAGACGCAGTTACTTTCATCCCTGTTTAAATGCAATTCATCCTACCTCACTCACATGGCGAAAGATGGGACTGTCTGGGCAGGCAAGTGTGCACCCTTGGCTGCCTAACATGGCTTTTCGCCGCTGAAATAAGAGCAGGGCAAACAGAGAATGGGTTGGGGAATAGGTTTCGTTTCGGCAGACGGGGTGTGCGCGTGTGTGTGTGCGATAGTGTGCATGTGTGCGAGCCTGACCGCGCACGCCGCTCCTGACTGGCTAATCATTGCACATTGCAGCGTCTTCACTCTGACCTTATGTCAAAGACAAGTTTATTTATGCAGCACATTTAAACACAGCTTAAAAGGTCTCAGTGCTATACAAAACAATATTAAACTGAAATAAAAGTAAATCTCACAGACCATTTTTCACATTTTTGTAATGTGAAGTGCTCCCACACTTCTGACGACTTCGGTCGAACCCTTTTCTCCGCCTATGTCAGCTTTCTGTTGTTTAACTTTATTTGGAAAATACCGCCTCCGCTCTTCCTCCACCGCGCCTTTAATTGGCCGTGCTCACTTCAGCTCCGTCTGCAGGTGATGTTAACTTCTCCGCGACATAGCCAGTTGCGCAATAATAACGAATCGACAATTAAATTCGATTTTTATCGATTTTATCGATTCGTTGTTGCAGCCCTAGTTTCAATTAGATATTTGTTTAGCTAACCAAAAGCAGGCTACGGGAAGTACAGAAGTATGGGCGGCTCTAGGCTCGTGGCTGCCCTGGGCAGAGAAAGAATCGGTGGCCCCTTTGCCTGTCAGTGTCAATATGGCATCTTATGCACGGCGGATGTCCGCGTACAGTGCGGACACTGCATAGCCGCCTCGTGCCCATGACGGTCTTCTCATTGCAGCAAAACGTTACAGCTTACTGCTCCGAGTCTAACGACATTAGCAAACACACTATACGGCATACTAACTAATAAGAAACACAATGTTTTTCGGCCACATTGCAGTCCGCTGTGTCGTTAATTTCTCTTTCTGTTTTATATTCAATATACATGTATATTGGCGTGGGGCCTGGCGGCCCTGTGCAGGTGCACAGTTTGCACATGCCTAAGGCTGCTCCTGACAGAAGCCTCTTATGGATGTCAGTATCACAGACTTCTAATGTTGTTTACTACTCCCCAGCAAAACTGGGCTACATATTCCCAAAAGCATTGGGCATACTCACACTAGCTGTACCGTGCCCGAGCATGTTTGGCCCCCAAAGTCCAGTTTGTTTCACTAGTGGGGCTGTGTCCGAATCTAGGGGCTGCATCCTTCTGTGGCTGCAGTCGAAGTCCGATTGTGAATACCAATGCATGTCTGACAAGGCCGTCCCATTTCCAAGGCTCCTTTAAATGCCACCTTGAAATGCATCCTTTTCCCGCTCTGCGCAAGCACACAAAACAATTTCTTGAACCAAATACCAGCATAGCTGTTGAAGTCCGGATGCATATGTCCATTGAGCTTGAAAGAGGCCTGGCATATATTATGTTTGAGGGCATGGTCAAGGCTGTTACACAACTGTCTAGGAATCTCAAACCAGCCCGTGTCCCACCCTACTTTTATATATTCAGGAATTATATTTGAAAGAAGGAATAGCTATGTTTCAGATTCACAGTATGTCATTTCCATCTGCCGATCTTCCTTGTTCATCTATGCCGAGGTAGAGTCAGATTTTTATTCTATGACATTTCATTTTCAAAGTGTGAAATTTTAACTTTAAAAATTCAAGATGAACCACATATATTTCTGTAGCTAGTGGAAATAAAATAATTTGAATTGAAAGGTGTTTGTTGTCTGTCCTCTGCCTTTACTTTAGCTAATACCATGTCTGGTAACGCCTTACTCGAGGGGGCATAAATTATGTACTATTAAGCTATTACTTATGTATTAATTAACCACAAACTAAGTGTTAGTTACATACAGATGTCATGTTCGTTAATGAACCGTGAAGCATTATTTACTTCACCCAGTATTTGTATTTGTTACTATAGATGTTAATTCTGTAAACCTTTGTGAACAACTGAAGGAGCTCCTAGGGAACTACTGAATGATCAAATAATGAATAACACAAGTGAAATAATGATCTCATGTTTATCAATAATTAATGTTTAATGAATCATGATGCAACACAACTGAGTTACTTCTATGTATCTGAACCCCCTCAAGTAAAATGTTATCCTATTTCTCATTTGTTTTTGTGCATTTTCTTGTGTTGAAAGTGTGCACAGCCGTGGTCTGCCTTGCATGCACGCAAGACTCACAAGCGAGACACTTAACCCTTTAAGACTCCTGGCACTCTGGACAATTTCTCTCCACTTTGGGGTAAATTTCCATGAAACATATTGCTATTCGAAGCACAAATTGCCTGTGTGGACATGACCTTTAGAAGGAAAAATTACGGAGAAAACTATCTGTGTGATATCAATATGCTCAAGTAGAACTGGAAAAAGAAGATTATGGACATTCAATACAGTAAGAACATTCTAGATAATATGCTTGGCTCCTGCTACAAGTTGCCTTACCTATATTGGCATTTATCTGAGTATTTCCGGCCTGCTCTCCTATCATATCATCAAGGTAAGCAGGAAGAGACACGGTCGATCTACTGTTCTGCTGTTGACTTACTGGTATTGCTACCAACTACCAGATTGAACTGTCCTTGTCTGCTTCCAACTCAACTGCAGTTTCATCTACAAAGTTTATTACAATGCTTTTCATCAACCATTTAATTAGCATTGAGATATTAGCAGGATTTCTGGACTCCTACAGTACCTTAGCTGAACTGAATCACAGAGAGAAGATGCAAATTCCACCTACACTGCAAATGTGCTGGTTTCAAACAAAGACCCCCGACCTGTAGCATGACATTGCTACTGAAAACATCACAGCACTTCCCAGAATGCTTATTGCTTTATTTTCTGACTTACCCCAGTGTGACATGTCTTTGGTGATCGCAGTGCAACTCCAAACACACATGGAAGCAACCGGTGGCCTAGTCTGGAGTTTGCAGTGCTGTCAATGTATAGCTTTATAAACCCCATTCACGTTGACTTTGGTGTACGCTCAGTGTATAACAAATTCATTCTGGTCTGCAGTTAGGTTATCTGAACCAATACTGCAACCATTTTGTAACACCAAATAATGTTTTGGTTCCTCACCTTAGAACTATTGTTTTAGCAAGCACTCCTGTTTACATGCAAGTTGTATGATTTGACAGATAAATCCCATTCCTGGTGGCTTAGTTGCACCAATGTACCAGAGGCTATAGGTTAGCTTAGCCTGACCGTAACACCCGTGAAACAGAGTTTTTTAATCGATGCAAAGGGGTCCTATTAAACCATAGATCCAAATCACTATGAGCAATTCCATTGCAGGGCCAAGAAGCAAAAATAAATGAAGAAATTGATAAATGAAATCTTCATTAACCCTCATCTGACACCAGTTAACAATAAAAACATGAGGTCAAAGTACACCATTAAGCTTCCAAGTACTATTGTCTGATAATAGAATTCAGTTCATCTTCAAACACATCTACAGTATAACCCAACTAACTTCTTACCGCTTATGTTGGTCAGGGTCATAGGAGGGGTCAGGAGCTTATCCCAGGAAACATAGGTCAGTGTTTCCCAACCCAGTCCTCAGGGACCCCCAGACAGTCCACGTTTTTGCTCCCGGACCTGGGAGGGAGCAAAAATGTGGACTGTCCCGGCGGGAGCAAAAACATGGGAAATTCTCACATAGGTACCGGGCACAGGCACATTCTGGACAGGATGCCAGCCCATCACAGCGTGCACATATATGCACCTTATGGGCAATTTAGTGACGCCTGTGACAGGACACCAGATTCAAACCCACATCCCTGGAGGAAGTAGGTAGCACACTGCCCACAGAGCCACTGCACCACCTGAAATATAAATATCATATATACATAAATATATATATAAAGAGAGAGAGAGAGGAAGAGAGTATGACAGTAATTATTCATAGTTTCCATATATTTTATTTCCAAATAGGAAAATGGGCAGTATAATGTCAAACCAATGAACCTGGAATAAAACTGCCAACTACAGGTCAATTAGGTTCACTTCAATTACTGGTAAGGCTATGAGAGCTGAAATCCAAACATATTGGAGGGGGTATTTTTGGCAAAATTTCTTTAAACTAAGGATGACGGGAGTTTGGTATGACAATCATAATGTTGTACAGGAACAAGTACAGCAATAGATAAAAAGAGATTTTAAAAACTTGACTGAAAAGCAGCTTACTGGAGGTTTTTCTGCAGGGCACGAACACTAAGATAGCGATAACGCGACAGCAGAAAGTATGCCCATAAGCCGCTGCACTCGGGTCCGTCCGGGTGATTTCCCTTTCTGTTTTGCATGGTAACCATCTCCATGGCGAATGTCTGGCCTCTACGGACTGAAATATTCTCTGTGGTTTGAAAAGGTGCTGAATGAAATTTACAAAAATATGTTTTGGCTAGTTCGTAGTACAACCACATTTTATTTACGATGATTTTTGTGCTCTTTGCGCCCCCTGGTGAAGACTGGAGAAAGTACAAGGGATGTGTCACATTTGCGTCAATGGATCCCTTTTCCACAGCTCATGATGAGACGTAACCATTTATTATGAATATACACACCAAAAGTTGCTGTTGAAGATGTCCCTTCGTAGCTTTGATTTTGGCCAGACCAGGTACTTGTCAAATAAATGTAAATTGAACAAAACAATGTATTTTGTTTTAAATAATGCAAATGAGCCCATTTAAGTTTTACAGTTTCCTGGGAATATGACCAGTTGTGAATTTATTGCATTAAAGAATTGCTGTTGTTTAAATAGTTGTTTGAATATTAAATGTCCATGAATCACAGTGACTGAAGTCAGCATATTTTCACCCCTTCAGTTTTAGACCCACCAGTTGCACAGCATTTATGCAGTTTGCATGGCCTATCTCTCTCTGTTTGCATGGATTTTTGCCAGGGAGTCCGATTACCTCCAGTGGCCTGCCTGTGTCCCGTGCGTCCTGCCATAGGTCGCGGATCACTGCAGTCCTACTTGAATAATCAATTATTGAATGCATGTATATGTATCCATCTTCCAAACAATCCAGAGCGGGGTGACGGTTGGGGGTGCTGGACCCTGTTCTTGGGAATGGTGGGGTAGTGAAGTAGTATTAAAATCATATACACACACAATCATACATCATGTGCAATTTTATTAGACACTAATTAGCCTTTGGACTGCGGCAGGAAACTGAAGTAAACGGGGAGGATACGTAAACGCCACGCTCACATATAAAATATTTATAATGTCCTGTAAAATATGCTTAGGAGATATATGTCAGGTCTCGAAGCGGCTGCACGGACATATCTGTCGACACCACCCTCGTCACCGTATGAAACAGTGCCCGCCAATCGGAGTCCTTCCTGATCACGTGACGGGCGTGTCGCCTAAATCTGACGTCATTTCCCTACGCTGGCGACTGACGTGTCGAAAGCCGAGTTTCCGAGCACCTGGCTTGGAAGGAAGTTTGTCTCTCCATCACGTAGAGATACGGCTGGCTCGAAGGGTACCTCAGGCCGGTTATTTATTTTGTGTTTCTATTCCACCATATTGGTTGCTGTCTGTGTTGTTTCTTTAATAGAGATAGGCGGTAGGCACGCAGTGGCAAGATGCTGGACTTCTTCGCCATTTTCAGTAAAGGAGGCATCGTACTGTGGTGCTTTCAAGGCGTCGGGGTGACCGAATCGTTCACGGGGCCTGTCAACGCACTTATCCGCTCCGTGATCCTGCAGGTACGAAGTCTGGGGCTGGGGGGCGGGCGTAATGGAGGCAGCGGTAGCTGTCATCGGCAGACCCCGGTGGCCTGTAGTACAAATGGTTCTTGCGCCCTTCCGTCTCTTTACATCGCTTAGCAGCTAGCCGGTTAGCACGTGCGGCTGCTGCAGTCAGAGGCTCGCCTGTAGAGGGGCTAAGACAGGTGATGGAAATCAAAACTAAGGTATTACTGTCTCGTTGCCGACTGTGGCCGAATGTTGTGCTAATGACGCGGGTGCCGTGCGTGCGATTACGTGTTACGTCAGACCGCGACCATGCAGTCAGGTTAATTCCATCCTGAGTGATTTGTCTTTGGATAGTCTATTATTCGTTCTACTTTGCATGGACATCGCAGGTGCATTAGAATTGTGGCACACACTTATGTGCAAGGAGTAACGAACAGCACACCACAACGTTCAATATAAATACTATGTTTATATCTATTTAAATAGTATTTGATGTTTTTACATTCCATCTTTTTATACCAAGCATACTGTAAAATGATGGAAATGATAAGGTTTAGTATAATTACATTGAATAATTTTAAGTGATGTATGTGACGTGTGCTCACACTAATCATAGGTCAGAACAGCATTACATTTGGCTGAATTATAGAAGGCAGAAGTGGTAAAATGCTGCGAATACCCTGACAGGTATAGTATTGTGAGACGGTCTCAGAACAACCCTGCTAGCGGCTGTTTGTACGCGTACGGGTGGGAGAAAGTCCAGGGCTGTGTTTCAGTCCCATTCCTACCCTACCTGGCGAATAGCCCCTCTTGTTTCGAGGCTCATAATTGCCAGTTTGTTTGTTCTTGTCCCTAAAAAAAAGCATTTGAAATGTGATTTAATCATAAAGTTTAAACTACTTTAAAACACTGGCCTCATAGCCAACGATGGGATTACTGTCCATACAAATGTATGTTTACATACATTTGAAGGAATATATTCTTTAAAATGTCTTTCTGTATTTAAAGGAGCGCAGTGGAAATAATTCCTACAATCACAACGCGCTTACCTTGAAGTACAAACTGGACAATGAATTTGAACTGGTGTTTGTGGTAAGTAACAATTTATGTCCTTTTGGCGTTGAGCTATTTGCCCATGTAAAGTGGATTTTAAAATCCGTGACATTCTATGTTATTGTTGTGCATAATGTAATAAAAGGTAAATGTATGTCCTTTCACAAAGGTGGGCTATCAGAACATCTTAATGCTGACGTATGTGGACAAGTTCATAGATGATGTCCAGCTTCACTTCAGGGACCGTTACAAAAATGTGCTGGAGCAGAAGGGAGATCTGAAGCTTCTGTTGAACAGCTTTGATTTTGAGGATGACTTCACAAGGCTTCTTCAGTAAGCACTTCGCACACATGCCCTTAGCAACTCTCAGTCCAGCCTGCAAATCAGATGAAAAAACGGCCAAGGGAGTTGATTTGGCATCTTTTCGGCGGGCCACTCTTGACCACCAGTTTGTTGTTGGCCTATTATTATTGTGCTGACATTACTGGATAAATAGGAATCCTTGTTATCACACTAATCCTGTCCCCCGTGGTGTTTTTTCTGCTCAAGTCTCGTTTCCTCACTCAGTGATGAAATGGGAAAACTCATGGCTTGTATTAAGCACTATAATGATGGCAAACTGATGTGTCCAGTAAAGCAGAGGAGAGAAGCAAAAGGCCCGGGCCTGTGTCTATGAAGCCCTTCGCGGAGTCGCAGAAGTCTCAGAAGACTGTCAAGTCCATGATCGAGACGAAAGGAGGGGACAAGGGCAAGGAGCACGGCAGTAAAGGCAAAAGGGGCGGGAAGAAGGAAGGTGAGCTGTGTGTGCCGCCGGGGCGCTCTCTGTAGCTAGCCCGGGGCAGTGGCATTACCAAATGTGCTGTGAGATATGAGATACGATGCTTACTGAACGTGTGCTTCTGATTTACAGTTCGAGGGCACGGTTGAGTGGATCTGCCTTTCTGGGAGGCAACAATGCTAACAATGTAGAGCAAGTGTAGGCTCGTGTTTGAGGGTTGAATGTCTAAGGGAATGAAAAGAAAATGTGTATCAGCCTTAAGGAGGAAATGTCCACGTGCTCGTGGTCCAGTTGTCCATTAAAATGACTCCGAGAGCCGTTGCCTTTGTGCTCTTTTTTCCCGTCTGTCTCGCATGTCAGAGCACTTGTATGATTGGGTCCCGTCATCTGCCCACTAGTTGCAGCTCAGGAGCCGGTCGGAGCGGATGCCCAGAAAGGGGGCGCTGCAGCCGCCCCCCCGAAGGAAGCCGAGAACGGCAGCCAGAGCCTGACTCAGGAGGAGATCCTGGCGATGAACCGCGAGAAGTTCTTCGGCAAGATGCTCCGAGCAAACAAGGAGAAGACCAGGTGGGTAGGACGGCGGGACCCTGCGGCGGGACCCTGCGGCGGGACCCAGCGGCGGGACCCAGCGTCGGCACCGCTCCTTGACGCCGCGTGTTCTGCTCCTCTTTGGCCCCACAGTAAGTCGCCCAAACCCCAGAAACCCAAAGGCAAGCAGAAGCGCACGTGGGACAACGGGGGCAGCAGCACGAAGGAGCTGGACTACAGCAACAGCAACGGCAGCAGCCCCCATGATGCCGCCGCCCCCTCCGGCGACGCCGCCGCCGATGTCATGGGCGTACGTGTGGCCGGGGCGCCGCGGGCCGCATCGCCAGTAAGTGTGTGGCAAGAGGTCAGCCTGAAATCTGCCCGTACGCTGTGCTCCCCCAACAGCAGCTGGATCCTATGAAAGGGGACCTTCGTCCCGTGGATGTCTCGAGTGACGAGGAGGAGGAGGAGGAGGAGGACGACGACGGCGAAGAGGACGTGAAGGCCGTTGCTGATAAAAGGTAGCGTTATTTGCGGTTCGGAGCCAGGAACCGTTACGTCACTTCTGATGTATTTTTATTATTTTTATCTGGTATATTTAAAAACTTGCTTGTCTAATAGACACTTATTCAAACTAGGTTTGGCTTGCTACTTTCCCCATATACTGGGCTATGGGACCTTTATGAAGGCAGTTTGAGTGTTTTGCTCACATAGACTAATGGCAGGTTTGTGACACTTTTATGCTCCTGGGTACTCTGGGTACCTCCATAATGGCCCAATCTTTCTTTCTCCCCCCCTTCCCCCTCAAAGCACCAAGATGGGAGGATTTGGGGGGATGTTCGGGATGCTGAAGGGCCTGGTAGGCTCCAAGAACCTCACTCAGAAGGACATGGAGCCAGTGCTCGATAAGATGAAAGACCATCTCATCGGTATGACGGCTCTGGTTAGCCAGCCGAGGGGTATCTGAACCTAGGGCCGTTTCTGTTTTAGTTATATATACCAAGGCTGCAACGCGGGCAATAAGGCACCATAGTATATGCAGCTGACGCTGAAATGAATGTTTTATGACACCTAGTATACTGTGGCATTTTCAAATCCGAAATCCATACAACAAAATTAGCCGGGACCCCCTGCAAATTTTATCCGCATAATTTCAATCCTATAAATACCATATACTGCGGTATGACGTCTGGACAGCATAAGTTATCTAGACATAAAAAAAAAAGATACCTCTGCACCTTCTACAACAAGAGTGCCCCCATTTTTTCGGCTTGCGAGCTGCTTTTAAAATGACCAGGTCAACATGAGCTACCTATATTAAAAATGCTAAATATGTTATATATTTTATATTTATATGTACAGTATAGGTTGGTGAACCTTGCATCACTGCATAAACCCTTAAAGTGCAATACAATTCAAGGCATTTATGGTTCCTTATTTGGTCCGGCTCCCCCCTCATTTTTAATCCTCTTTTTTAGTAGTAGCCGGGTCACTTTGCTCGCTGGAGTTTTGCATCAGCACGCAATACTTTGGACTTTTCTGCTAGGTGACCCGTGTGGTCTTCACGGTACGTCAGAAGAGAAGGGATTGCAGTAGTTTTTATTGTAACCTAATGCAACAACGTTTAAGGAACCACAAGCTGACCGCCCGCTACGTCAATCAAGTGGCAAATGCCAGAGGATAGATGATTAGCTAACATCTAAAATGTTTTTGAATGTCGGGCGTTCTACCCACAGTACCTTTTTGATCTACTGGTCGATTGCGGTCAATGTATTGGGCACCCCTGTTCTACCACCATGCTTCCTTGGTTGAGTGCTGCTCTGTGAAAGTCAGTGCTGTCACCTACATCAAGCACCAAATCAGTTATCTTGCACATGGGCCAGGCAAAAAAAAAAAAGATCAGGTTCACACATGGTGCATGCAGAAAAGTAAAATATGAATTGGCCTTGAAGCCACTGTTGTCAAATTCCTCTTGTCCCAGAACTCTCAACGTGTGACCTTTTCCCACAGCTAAGAACGTCGCGGCAGACATCGCGGCCCAGCTCTGTGACTCGGTGGCCAAGAAGCTGGAGGGCAAGGTCATGAGCACCTTCTCCAGTGAGTTCCACACCACCAAGCAGAGCTTCTGGAAAGTTCAGTCAGTTCACACAGAGAAGCCTTTCCACAGCTGTTTTATCTTTGATTAAAGGCGTTGTTGATTTACTATATACCCTTAGTTGTTTCCTCTGGTTTCCAAGTGGAAGTTCTTCGGGGCTTAGTCTGCCCTCGAATGGGGCCCTGACCCCCAGCGAGGTGCTGATGGGTGATCTTCGGTTGGTATTAGGCCATATCCCTGATGACCTGCTTCTCCCCACAGCTGTAACCACCACTGTGAAGCAGGCCCTGCAGGATTCCCTGGTGCAGATCCTGCAGCCCAAGAGGCGTGTGGACGTGCTGCGTGACGTGCTGGAGGCTCGCGCCCAGCGCCGGCCCTTCGTCATCACCTTCTGCGGCGTCAACGGCGTGGGCAAGTCCACCAACCTGGCCAAGGTGAGCTCCCCGCCCCCATCCCCGTCCGCCAGGCATTGGCCCACATCCCCTTTTAGTGAGCCATGCTCCCATCATAACTTCTCACTCCCATCCTGTGGCCCGGCCCGCTCAGATTTCCTTCTGGCTCATTGAGAATGGCTTCACGGTGCTCATCGCCGCCTGCGACACCTTCCGTGCCGGGGCTGTGGAGCAGCTGCGTACGCACCAGCGACGCCTCAACTCCCTGCACCCGCCCGACAAGACCAGCGGGCGGCCCAGGGTGCAGCTCTACGAGAAGGGCTATGGGAAGGACGCGGCTGGGATCGCCATGGAGGCCATTGCCTATGGTGACCCCATCATTTTCCCTTATCTCACTCTTTCATAAAAAGTAACTGACTGGTACTGAGATTGTGAGACCAGCTGGTTGTGAGGTCCAGACTCGCCTAAATCCTAGCCTTGTTGTCTTAGCTGGAATGAACCTGCGACATAAAGGTTCATGCATAGCTTCTTCCTGTAAGCCAGTATAAAGTTGTCATTTTTAAATGACAGCAGGAATATTTGGCTTTTTGGGCAGCATTAGCAGATGTCAGCAAAGGTCTAAGCTTCTTGGCAAGAAGGCTACTCCGTCTCCCAGAAAGGTTTGTGCTGTTAAACTTGAGTGGCACTTGCTTGTGCGAGTTTTACTTACACAAACTTGTTCTGAGGCCAGAGTGAAAAATGAGATTCTAGTGGAGACTGGCCTAAGCAATTAGAGGAGGTGGGACCGAGACATCTGATTGGTTGGTCTAACATCTGGCACAAGACCTGAGTGCTGATCTCTCTGAACCAGTCTTTTTTTGTTCTGCCCTCAGAACATGTTTGTGTAAGTAAAACTCCCATGAGTGTGGGGCTTAGTCAGCCATCCATGTGTTTTTTTTTAACCCCAGCGGTACACACTGGGCAGGATGTTAAATTTGACCATCACAGTACACTATAGCCATATATTACAGTGAAATGGTAAGGTATGTTTGGATGCAAGTTCTAAATGATGGCAGCCACAGAATGACCTGTTGTCGACCAACAGCTCGGAACCAAGGTTTCGATGTGGTTCTGGTGGACACCGCTGGCCGTATGCAGGACAACGCTCCGCTGATGACTGCACTGGCCAAGCTGATCACTGTCAACCTGCCGGACCTGGTTCTGTTTGTGGGGGAGGCTTTGGTGGGCAACGAGGCTGTGGACCAGCTTGTAAGTTTGCCAGCAGTTTCCTCTGTGCTTGATCTTACTGTAGGTCAGTGAGATGGTTGAGCTTTAAGGTTCTGAAAGGGTGTGTTTAGAGGGCAGTGTTTAGTTCTTGGTGTACCTCCAGCAGTAGCACTTCAACCTCTGAAGGATACACTGAGCTTGGCAACAAAAGTTTGTTACTGGTACCGTCACCAAAGAAATTCTGGGTAATGTTCTTAGGTGAAGTTTAACCAGGCCCTGGCAGACCACTCCACCTCGGACAAGCCTCATCTGATTGATGGCATCGTTCTCACCAAGTTTGACACCATCGATGACAAGGTACGCTGGCGGCGGCCTCCTAATGATGGGAATCGGGCAGCAGGAACTATATTTGTGCTCGGAGGCAAGGGTCCTGCATGGTGACCCGGTGGCCAACGGCCGTTGCTCTTGTTTGACAGGTTGGTGCCGCCATTTCGATGACCTACATCACTGGGCAGCCGATAGTGTTCGTGGGCACAGGGCAGACCTACAACGACCTGCGTAGCCTCAACGCCAAGGCAGTGGTCAGCACCCTCATGAAGGCCTGAGGAGGGTCGCCAGCAGCTCCGCCCGTCTCTCGGAGGCACCGGCACAGCCACGCTTCCGAGAATTCCAGCTCTGCTCTACAGTCGCTTCTTTCTCCCCCTGAGTCCTGCCCTGCGACACACTGACCGTCCGGAGACGCTCTCACAGACCCACCTCAACTTTACACGACAACGGCTGGGAGGGCTTCCATGAATTTAAGAAGCTAGGAATGGAGGGTTTTCTCCTTGTACACCTATTATGTCCTGTGGGGCCAAATGACTCTTACCTAAGTTGTACTTCAGCTTTAACGTGGGGAACGAGACCCTGGATTGAACGTAACCAAGGGAAACCAAGATCAGCAGAAATCAGCCCATCACTCCCAGATAAAAGCTTCCTGTCAGGGATGCACACCCTTCAGCTTTCACGATCACATTTACTGACAGTCGGCACCTTGTTTTTCCTGCTTATCTAATCTCGAGGCTGATTCAGAACATGACCCTTGGCTCATCTCCAATCAGTCTTCCCAGAGGAATGGATGTCATGGTCCAGCTTCTGTGGCCTAACTACCTACCACAAATCAAATCTCTGCAACAATGCCCACCCCACCCCATGAGAAAGTTACCATAGTGCCTATTCTTGTGAAGTCCTCCACATCACTGCCCTCCCCATGTTTACTGGATGATTTGTGGCCGCTGAAGGCCTAACTAGACTCTGCTTCCCATTGCTTCCTTACAGCTCCTAGGATGGTGTCCCATGATTTGAATCTTTGGAGGTACATCCTAAAACCACAAAGTTGTGTCTTTGGGCGGCATGACTAATTTCACTTGTGTTTTTTTTTGTCGGCCCTGAAAAAACATCTGAAAGCGTCTTAAGCTTCTCCGGTTCCCTTTAACGCTGCAGTAGTGCAATCGATAGGAGAGAATTCAGAGCTATACCGCTGCATCATGGAATTTGAGAATGTAACCCATTTCTTAAATAAAGCTGCTATCCTAGCCAGTCGTGGGATCTTGATTTACAGTTTGACGCCAGAGGTGACCAGGAGGTACCTCCAAAGACAACCACACATGGCCATTTGCTGTACATTCAAAAGGCACACAATTTCGGCTCATCACAGCCTTTTACGGGTAATAAAAAAGTTTTATTGAAATGCTTGTTGGAAAGACCTACGTGCAAAAGCATCATGACACAAAATATACACACAAAGCAAAAGCAACATTTTTCCTGCAGAATTATACAAAAATGATTGGTTCATATATACATATGCTGAGTTTGCTTTGGTAAATTCTGGTGGTATTTTATGTAATGGTCCAAGTGAGATTTTTGGGAGCTTGATTTTGCCCAAGAAATATTTTTTAAAATGTATACTGGTTATAATAGTAGGTGGGTGTAATTTTATGAGGCTTCTTATTGAAGAGAATGATATCCATTTTGTCGTGCTTTAAGACGTGGCAGGTGCTGAATGGAGACAGTACTGGTTGCCCATCTCCTACATCTGAAGGGAGGGGGCACGGAATCGGGCTGGATCTGGTAGTACTTCTGTAGTCCAGAGATCCTGAATATGAGTCCCGGCTGAGGACTTACGTGACTCATCACAATTTTTCCACATCTTGCACCTTACTCGGCATGTCTGAGCGTCTCTCCATCCGCTCCACGTTACTTTTCCGCACGTCTGGGTTCGGCCGTCGCCCCTGGAGTGGGAATCTTGGATGGCGCAGCGTGGTTTTTATTCCCAACTTCGGCAGTTCCGCGGATTGCCACGATGGAGATAGTGGGCAGGTGACTAGGTAGGAACTATGTGATTCTCTTTTTTTTGTTTTGGCCTGTTTGGTTCCTGTTAAGACGCCTGGAGGCCACAGTGTACAGCAGAGCTCAGCAAGCTTTAGATGGGTCTGTGGTTCTGTTCAGGTCATGACAGGCAGTCTAAAAAAAAAATAGGTGTGTGTGAGAATATATGTATATGTGTGTGTGTGTGTATGTATATATATATATATATATATATGTGTATATGTATGTGTGTATATATATATATGTATATGTGTGTATGTGTGTATATATATATGTATATATATATATATATGTGTGTATATATAGATATATATATATGCATATATGTATGTATATATATACACATACATACATAAAATATACATAGAGTTGCCAGATTTTAAAAACAAACACATGGATTATGAAAAAGGGCTACACCCAAAATATGCCCAGTATTCTTCTAAAATCGATATTTTAAAAAAGGAGCACATCTTGATATCTGAATGACCACCTGAAATGTACACCATGTCTGCATTGGGTAGGAAGTTCTTACTTTGGATGAGGCCATTCTTTAACCCATTCTGATTTTCTTCGTTGTCTTGACTGGCCGATCCTGGATAAAAAAAAAAAAGAATATATAAGCAAAATCTAGTTATGGACCTTTCCCCCATCACCAGGGCAGACTGGGTGATCAGTAATTCTCCTCACTTCTTCCCAACTGCCTTAATGCAATGCCAGCAGAGTGCAATGGAGCTAGCAAATTCCACACTGGGCATGATTGTACCACTAGGTGCCAGTAATGTATAAGTTAGTGAAGATGCTCAGTTCAACCTCACCAATGGCCAAACAAAGCAAGATGCCTTCTGCTGCCAAGTAGATGGAGGGAAGAGGACCCTGTCCTTTTAGTGCCTTCCTATAATTAGGATGAGTTTCTAGAGGGTGAATTTGCCCTGGCAGAAGATATGCATTGTGGTTGGGTGTCCATGATGTCACATGTCTCAAGCTTAAAGGTCGGCGGAAGTGGCATGGAAGGGGAACCATTTTCGCAATGCTACTGATAAGCCATTCTCACCCCAGCTGCTGGCAACCACGTCACGTGTGCAGATCTCGTTGGCCAGCCGCTCAAAGTACTCGGGCAGGTCGGCATACTCGTTTCCATAGGAGATGACCTTGATGCCCTTATCCAGCATGTTGTCACGGAGCTTCTTGAACTCCCCCACGTCCTCCCGTCGCACCAGCATGAAGTGCTCCAGGTCAGACTTGTGCTTCACAGCCTCCAGGAAGAGGGCCTGGAAGGTGGTGTCGTCCACCGTGCGCCCGCAGCCCAGGAACACGAAAGACTTGGTCTCGTACAGCTTCTGGATCTCTCTCTGAGTTCCCAAATAAACACCGGACAGAATATCTTTAACTAGCCAATTTCCCAAGAGACCTTAAGTTACACTAATACATCAATTAAAATTCCATTTTACCCACATAACAAAATGGTCCTTCATTATCCACTGCATAAATCCTGAATCCATTTGCCTGACTTGATGGTCAGAAATTGTCCAGTGGAACATTTTTAAATCTCCACGCTACCAAATCATTTTCTATTTTTGTAACTATGGCACATTTCACTTTCTATCGGACCAAATTTTTTCTAGTTAAATATTTAAAAAGGGCAGCCCTGTGACCTGATCAGCTACAGAACACCAATCCCTGATGTAACCAGTTGCCAGTACCTGTGTATGTTCTGAAAGACTCACCATGACTTCTGTGTTCCTCAGAACGTTCTGGTAGCCAGCTGGGTGCAGCACTATGCCGCAGGGGTTGGTGTAGACGCCATGGATGTGCAAAACGCTCAGCTTCCTCTTCTCTTGGGCCCATTCCAGCACCTAAACACACAAGTGATTCAATTAAATGTAAACTCTATCAAATGTACCAAGTATAAAATTATGCAAGTTTACAACAGACATGCCCACAGAGTTCCATATACTACAGTAGAGAGGTACGATATTGGCCAAAATTCATTAAAAATCAAGATGTTGGCAACGATATAGATGGCAGATATTTAGACTTGAGTCAATATTAAAAGTTACCAGCAAAAGAGCTAAAGGCATAGCTACTGAAATAGCGGCGATGATAGTACTGGACGATCAGCCATTTTCCGTAAGGGAGGATGAGAGATTTTCTCAGCTCATTCACCACTTACAATCTTGCTAGGCTCCCAAGTAGGTCTTTGCTGATGTCTCACTGCTTGTATCATATCATGTGAATAATACACAACATCTTAAGAAGTAACGTCGCCAATATCAGTTTCACTACATATTTGAGTGGAGCTTAGAGGTTATCGGTATCAATAATTTTGTATGAAACTATAGATAATGCCAAAATTTCCACATTGGTGTACCACTGTACTGCAGTATATTACCTTCACTCAAAGGCGTAACTCCCGCCATCTATGGGATCTGAATCCACCGACGTTCAGGTTCTTTAACAAAGTGCGAGGGTCCTTATTTGCCCAGAGACAGTACCTTCTTCTCGTCCGTGAGGTCTAGTGACTCCAGCTTGGTGTCCTGGTGGGCAGCGTAGATCTCCAGAAGGTTGTCGAAGTTGGTGGTGAGCACCAGGGCGCCACTCTCCATCAGCTGCAGCACCGAGCGCAGCAGGTGCTTCCCGGCATTCTCCATCTTGCATTCCAGGTCGTCGAACACCTCATACAGGCAGTCCTTGAAGAAAGTGGAGCGGACGTTGCCAGTTCGCTGTGGGACAGGGCGGGACGCGGGGGGGAGGGGGGGGGTTCAGTCGGGTCTGGCACAAGAGGGGGGGCATGTCTTGTGGCGTATAGGTTGAGGGAGCGCAGTGGAGAAGAGAGACTCAACCCAAACCATGAACCCAGTGGGATCGAGGGCCTCTTACCAGAAACGGGTACCAAAATTTGAAGCTAAAGCTAATTTAAATATTTCTAAATTGTTAAAAGCAGCTTATTATAGATTATAGTTATCAGCAGCAGGAAACCTTTCAGACCTCCTGCCAGTTGGGAACGCTGCATTGTTTGTAGAAATTCGGACGCTTAGCTTAGCAAGGATGCGATCAAAGCCGTCTTGTGGAGGAACGTAACTGTCCTTTTCTGAGCTATACACCTCTGTCCTTGTATAAGAAAATGAGTTAATGAGTTTATGAGGTAAATGTGTCGCATTCAAATATACAACTCTTTTGGTTAATGAAAACTATTTCTTTTATTTGTTGTAAAAATCACTACAAAGGCCACAGAAATGTAGGTTTTTTTCAATGCCAACTAACTGCTTCCAAATGAGTGAAGGCTGGATTAATGGATGGATGGATGGATGAATGTTTCAATAATAATTCTTCCCGTGCAAAGCTTGAAATAGACATTCCATTCATGCCACATTGGTTAATGACAACAAAGAGAATAATCTGATAGCTAAGCATCAGCAAGCGTGAATCTTGCCCTCCCTGTGAAATGTTTAGACTGCTGTTATCACAGTGGCGTCAGCCGCGATCTCAACAAGATATGAAGCAAGACATACTGTGAGAAACTCAGTGACTTCATCTGAGGTCATCAATTAGGGGAATATTTCCCAGTATGTTTCTGTAAAATGAACTGGCTAACCTCTCACAACACATTTGTTTAGATACAATACAATTTGAATTTGGTGCGCCTATAGAAAGTTTACCCTACACAGTGATGATATAATAAGAAATCTCTTTATCTAAATTTTGAACTTGGTATGCTGGAGTGGTATGCCTTTACCACTCCCTAAAAAAAGAGACTTCCTGTGTGGAGTGCTTACCGGGGACAGCTTCTGGATGAGATCATGGGCCACATGCACCAGGTTCTTGTCTTCCTGCAGGCTCTTCTGGAAACGCCGACTCTCCTCCTCCTCCAGGAGGTCAAAGTCGTTGGCGGCGTCCAGTAGGGCCTGGATGAGACCTTTCCAGGACCGGAGTGCTGGGACTTGGGGGGCCACGGCTGAGCTGACCCCAGTCCCTATCACCAGGACCAGCTCAGGGGCCCGTTTGGTCTTCAGGCTAGGAAGCAGTTTCCTTATGGCCAGAGAGCGAGGAAATAAGAGTAACTTACTGTAGAAACTCCAGTGCTGCTCTAGATAAAATAAACTATATTCTATAAAACAGGGACCAGCTATGGGGTGTTTAATTACGAGAATAATTACCGTGGCTACCAATTTGTTCTGTCTGATTATCTCAGCCTGTTGTGCACACAACCACAGCGACTCCCACATGGAAAGATCTTGTTTACGTTTTTATAAGTGCTTCTTTCTGTATTTTTTACAAGGTTAATAGCTCGCCTACACAGAACAAAATGCTCACCTTGGTTTTTTGTGATTCAAGCTCACGTCATCATCGAGAGCAGGCCTCTTGTCAGTCTTCACAGACACCATGGAGGCCATCTGGCTGATACGGAGCACTGACAGTCAGTGACTAACCCCCTCAGCCATACACTAGTCTGACATCCACTGTGATCACTGCAGTACCTCAGTGGTTAGGCAGGAAGTACATTGTTGCTACAAAAACATGAATTGTTGCTGCAAGAACATGAATTTCTCTAGTAAAGTATTCGGCTGTATATTATTCAAACGTTAACTCCCCCTTTTTAAATCCTCGATACCTTGTAAAATCTTTGAAGTCCAATATTACATGCTTTATATGCATTTAGAACATACATGTTTGCAGTATCATAGAATAAGCACAAAAAAACACTACTTCCTGTAATCTTATCTCCACGATAAAGCAAACAATGTGTGACATTCTTAGCACGGGAAATTCTAAGTCTAAAAAATAATCAGGAAAGCTCTGTGCCAACCACAATGCCAAGTATAATCGGAGGATCCTATCCCAGAAGCTACGAGGATGGGCGCCTCCCTTATGTAGGCCAAATATAATTGCTACTTTAAATACAAGTAATTATTCGTTAGGGTAATCCTCTAACAAAACCCCTTCTACCATATGTCCTCTTCAAATGGCATTTGTATGAAATACACCAAATAAACCCATAGGGGCGCGGCTATTACGATGAAGCATTTAAGTATCGTATGTAATTACTTTGCTTATGCAGCATTAAGGTATAACTGAATACGGTGACAATGAAGCAAGGTAAGAGTTTCCTTCGTCAGTAATCTATCTGACGCAGCCTAAAAGCTAAACGAGGGAACTGGGTACAGTTCAGTATGTTCCGCCCAACGCCATAGTTGCGTTTCTCAGAAACCTGCTGTACTAAAAATAGGTATTAAAGCAATTGTGTCAATAGGGAAAAGTGGGGGTCAGGATATAATAAAGTTTTTCTTTTTTTCCAAGCAACAAAGAGTGTTTTATGACAGTGTACCAATACATTTTGTTTATGCAAACTAAATATAACACGTGCATATAACAGACTAAGTATAACACAGCGAACGCCACTGAGCCTCATTCATTAGGGAGCGGGCAGCGTCCTTTAGAGCCTCTAAATCAATCAGCACCGCGATGGGAAGGCGCCACGTCACCGGTCCGGGGAAGACGCTTAGGATCGTCTCCAAGTTTTGCTGAGAACGAGTCCCCACGCTTTTATCACGTCTAGTCGCGTCCTCCGTGCGCGTCTTGGTCATTGGCTTATTTATAACGGGAAAACGACTTTTCTTGTGTTTTATTCGGAATCAGTTCAGTCCACCCGCGTTATGATCTGACATTAATTAATTCCAAGCGGTGGCGTGAGAAGTGTGGGAACAGAACTGTGGGAGACGCGCATTTTTTGTAAAATGTACAATGTCATGTAAAAATGTAACAAAAATATTAGGGCTGTCAAAATTGACGCGTTAACGCGGATTAATCCAGCATCGTGATTAATCTGATTAAAAATATTAAC
>JAODKN010000038.1:41060-62008 GCA_026774425.1 Petrocephalus zakoni
CATCGTGATTAATCTGATTAAAAATATTAACGCATTTAACCCATCTGCAGCGCAGAATGACTCAAAATCCCTGAAATTTTGACAGCCCTAAAAATATACATTTTATTTAATGTAAAAAGGTAAACCCTCTAGAGAAGCCGTTATTTACACTGTGCAACAGATAAGCTAAATGGACAAACAAAGAACTGGGGAAAAAAGATAGATTACAACATTACATTTGCACCTGAGTGACGGACCCAGGGTAGCCGCATCCATGCCTATCAGGTCCCGGGAGCCGCTATTGGGCACGCCGCTCCGTACGTAAGTCACCGACTGCGTGGCATCTTAAAGACTACATTTTAGAAAGGTCTACCTGCAATCTCTCAAATAAAACAGACCCCCAACGACCAGCTGTAATCTGACTCTCACACGACATGCAATCAGCATATCGACAGCTCGGCTGCATTGACGAGGCTGTCCCGTTTTTGGTGGTCTGACCTAGGCGAGGACTTCAGCACTGACCGGTACTGAAAGCCCGGCTGAGCCGGCAGCCCCGGGCCGGCGTGTCGGCGTAAGCGCAGAGCCCGATCCGTTGCTGCCCCTCTCCCAGCCCCCGCGCCTCCATCCACGGCGATGGATGTTTCACAAACTTATCAACGTCATACTTCTATGGAGAACTTAAAGCAGTCCGTTAATCCCAGGCACACTTTGCAGAACAATACCACCACCACTACTACTAACAACAACAATAATAATAATGATTATTACAATAATATTTTATTATCAATTAATTAATTCATTGTTATAATCTAGACTCCTGCCCACTTGTATCACGAAAGTCATATCGGGAATATAGCAGGGGCTGGGATCAGGTGGCAAGCGCAATGTATACGTATATACCGGCAAAGCAACACTAACCTGTATGAACAGCCTATATTGTTTTATGTAAAAGTCAAACATGAAAATGACCCACGTCATGTCCACTTTTCCCGTGCTGTGGAGCTTGGAGCAGAGCTAACATGGTCAAATTCGTATTTTTTTCCGAGTTTTGCGTCTATTTATTTAATCTCATTATTGCGTTTATTCAACCTGTCCAGCTAAATGCAAAGGACACAAGTTAGAAGCGCCGACCTACAGACTAATATTACTCATGTGTTTCAATAATGTATAAACATTTGGAGCACTCACGTTCTCCCCGAAAAGGTGGATACTCCCTGTCGAAAGCGGTCAGACTTTCCCCGTGACACTGGTAGAGTTGGTATGACTATCTGCTTGGTTGTCCCATATTCCCTACCATAATGGTTATTCCTGCGCTCCCCAGAAGCGGACTAACCTCCCCGCTAAGGCAGAAGCGGGCCAGCCGTAATAAACGCCGCCCCTGTAACTTAAACCAGTTTGGTCTAGAAGGAGGTAGTTAGAAGCACGCTTACTGCTGGTGATGCTGCTCTTCCAGCCTCATTTCGTTTGACTCATTATACAACTCACCAAACTCTTAAAGAGAAAGAAACAAAGCAATAAAAATGCGGGTTAAAATTGCCATGCCTGTGTGCACATTAAGTAAATGTTCATCGCGCGTCTCATTAAGAGAATTAAATGCGCCTAAAATTGAACTCTCGGGTTTGGAACTCCTCCCCGCTTTTAATGAAAATATTATTTGCGGACGTCAAAAGCACAGGGCTTAACAGAAATGTGGTCCAGAGCATTAAAAACAGGTTATTTGTGTTAGAAAATATCTTTCCCTGCCAAATAATTGTGGGAGGTAGTAACAGAACGTCTGAACTCCTTGCAAGGGGAAAGAACGAGTCCAGTAGTTAGCATTAAAAGGCAATTTGTAGTAATGCACACTTACACCCTCAGTGCTCCTCATAAACTCTCTGCCCAAGTTTGTTTCTTTGCTTATGCAGTTGGAATGTTTTTGTTAAATGAGGCATAGCTAATTCACTGATGGACTAATCTTCTCTGATAGTAGGTTTGGAAAAGAAAGGGCTAGGCTTATGCAGTACTGATGCAGTGAATGGACGGAACCCACAAGGGTAATTCTTAATGCGCATTATCAGATCATTTAATTCCAGATAAGAGCAGTCAAAGATGGAAGTGCCCGTCTGACATCCGCATTTCAGAAGGCATTGAATTCCCGTTAAAGGTTTGATGACGTGTGTGGCTGAGATCTATTTGCTTAATGTGTGGTTAGGAGTATAATGCAGCGTGCTGGAAGGGGTGCATTTGAAATATATTTCTATGCATTCCTGACGTTCTTTGCTTTACTACAAGTCAGTGGGGGGCTGTGACATCATGACATCTGAAAGAATCTCAGCAGAAGCAGGTGGGCATTTCGCCATACTTGGGCACTGGATTTCATTTTGGAAACATTCACGCAGAAAAGACACAGATGAGACCCTCGTCATCCCATTTTTTTCCCCTTTAATCATTTTGTAGAAATCGGATGCCGCCGACCTCAAGTCGCCCCGCCATCAGGTCAGCTCCTCAGACACCTGCTGCAGACGATATCCTCTGACACAGGTTTGGACGTTTCCATTCCAGATGAGACACCACAAAATAAATTTTTTACAAAGCAAAAAAAAAAAAAAAAAAATCTCTTTCCGCAATTAAAAACTAGAGTATAAAAAGGAGTCGCACTCATCTCTGGATCGCAGGGCAGGCCTTCAGTGCTTTGTGCTCAGAGAGATTAGAGCTTATGTTCGGGATAGTCCCCGGTTGTCTAGATCTCGCACCTGTGGAACACAGAAAGGGCTTAGCCCAAATTCATGCCCAGTAATCACAAAATAAACAAGAAGGGGGTCTTAGGGTGGAGAGACTGGAAGAACAGGGCTCCCTGACCTTGTATATTCTAACCAGCCAGTGCTCTGTGGTGTAAGCCTCCTCCAGCACATCCAGCTCGAAGTCCTTGTTGCCAATCTCAGCGTTCCTCACCCTGTCGTAGCCAGGAGGGCGCTCTGGGAGGAAGAGCGAGTGACATGGTGAGAGACCGCAAACACCCGTGTCCACGCGGCGCTTCCCTTTCTGACTGCAACTTCCCGGCAGATCAGGAAGGGGAACTGAAGACGAGCAATTCCACACAAGGTGCTTTTGACGCCAAAGCCCCAGAAGCGGGCCGCCGCGTGCGAGTCCCCGGGCAGTCTCCTCCGGGGGCTTTTATAGCTTCTGGCCCCTTCTGTGTGCTGCTTTCACACCCACAACACAAAGTAGTACCTCTACGCCAATTAAACATGGTAGACGCCAAAGGCCTGTCGGTTAAAACTTCACATGTAATTTCATACAAAAAAAAATAAAAAAATCACAGTGCCACCTGAAAGATGGAAGTGGAACAAGCAGGCATTTGTTGTTGGGAGGGAATCGATCGCCATCAGTACAGGACAGTTATTTTATATGAACCACAGCGTTTATAATTATTAAATCTGGCCGGCTGATTGATCCTTCACTTTAAGAACCGTAGGAGAATGAAACACCCGTAATGACGAAGCCGTTCCGTCCACATGGCCTTTCTGGGCATGGTGAATGCAGAGGCTTGACCACCGCCATGACCAAGGGGCTTCTGGGAGCTACTCACTGGCCTCCGTGTAGACTTGGCCGAAGCGGTAGTAGCACATCTTGTACATCAGGCAGTTGAGGAGCACGGGAGAGCCCTCCCGGTCCACACGGAACTCCCCGGTAGGGGTGTAGTAGTCGTGCTCCTTGATGTGCCTCCCCGTGTCTGTGCTGCCTCCAATTCGCACCATCCACAGGAACTTGTTTATGTCTGGGGGGGCGAATTTTGAAAAAAAAAAAAATAGGACTTCTAGATTTGAGAACATGAAGTACACCTGGTACCTTGAGGCGAGGTGCAAGTTTCACTTAATTTCAGCGTCAGTCATCTCCTGTTATTTTACTGTAGTGGGAATCTATAAATGCCACTTACTGTGAATCTAATTACACCGTTGTCCTTTGTACTGGCTGTAGCTGAACATGAATTACAATGTACTTTGGGCATACTGACCAATACAACAACATGATAAATTTTGTTCATCAATGTAATGTTGAAATAAGGACATTTTCCTTCTGTTTTCTGGGTTGGAGTTTAACATGGAGTAAGCAATCATCAAAAAATTACGTAAGTTGTTTTCTTGATAAACCAAAAATTCCTGAGAATCATAAGTCACTCTTGGGGACACGCACTGGACTTTGCTCGGTGAGGTTGAACCTGCAACCTATAGATTCTTAGGTAGTACGGTCAAAAGCCCATTAGGTTTGCCCTATGTGCAGTGACATGGATTGATAAGCACCTAAGTAAATACTTGCTAAACCAGCTGAAAGCATGCACATGCTACGGAAGGAGTAGCAGAGTAAGGCTCGGAGCACATACCGTCTGAGGAGTAACCGGTCAGTCCCCCGAATATCACCAACACGTAGCTCACATCCAGCTCCCGCATGATCTCGTAAGCCTTCTCCTCGGTGGAAGCCATAGCCTATGAGAAAGGGGACACCCATCGACCACAGACGTTGGTGCTATAGTCTTTGAGCAAGCCAATCCCCTGGCCTACACAAGACCCTAAACTGGAACATACCTGGCCCACTCGAGAGATGTGAGTGTTGTTCCAGGTGTTGTTGTCCACCAGGATAGTCCGATTAGCCATTGCGGTTATCTGGTACCCATAATCCCACCATGACATCACCTTGGCATCCTATTGAAAAGCACAGACAAGGTAGCGAGCACCGATGATCACGGCAGAGGAAATGGGACGGCTCTATGCAGGCCTCGATGAAAGGCAAACCGAGACCAACGCAATATGAACCTTTGGTAATTTGGATTAAATAACGGGACCACGGACGACGGCAATGTTCAGCGCTAACCTCTGGGGTGTTGTGTCTCAGCCAGTAGTAAGCCTCTCTGAAGTCGTCGAAGATGATGCGGCTGCCGTCTCCACCGCGGGCCGAGAGCACGATGGACGGGGAGGAGTAGGCCTCGCTGGTGACCCAGGTGGAATGGAAGGTGTAGGTAATGAGGAAGAAGGCCATGACCAGGATCATACCACTGGCCACCTGAGCGCAGGGAGGGAATCATTCAACATTAAAACATTGGTACCCATCAGGTTCCATTATCAAAAGCAACCAATTAAATCAGAACCCTTATATTTGTACTTAATACAGTAATACTACTTAAATAAGGGTACAACAGTAATGCTATTCAACCAGGACTAGCCACTCTGACAACGACAAGCTAGCCCAGCCCAGACCAGTATAGCAGATCTGCAACCATCCAATGTAAGGTAGCAGGCCAAAGAATCAGCAGCTGTTCCTGGGGTATGCAGGCCTGGCCGCTCACCTCATTCTTGATGGGGTAGGTGGAGTCGTGCTGCTTCTTGCTTCTCTTATCAGGCCTGCTGACGTCCAGATTCTTCATGTAGGTGGTGAGCACCTGGGAGACCCCGATGCCCGAGAGTATGCACATGACGGGGGCCAGGACCAGCATGAGGCGCACCTAGAAAAGACCACCAGGGGGCGTCACTTTTAAAGCACTGGACTCTTCTGAGGAGAAATGAAATGCAACCTACCACCCCCCCCAAAAAAGTCTCGATTAACCCCAAACAAATTATTACCATGACAGCTGAGAAGTACATGCTGGTGACGCCATACATGATGATGAAAATCCTGGCATCCGATAGGTTGTTGAAGCAATAGTAAAGCCCCACTGTTAAATAAGGAGGAACAGTTGGGGTAATTTAACATAACCGCCATCATTCCCATCAAGATAAAGAGATGTAGCTGTGCCATCACGGTGAAGGTCTCCTACCGGGAAACATGAAGACTAGCAGCTGAAGGTCAAAGTAGTAGGAGGACCAGGTGGTGGGCTGGTGCTCAGACACAGAGGCGATGATGGGGATGTTGTTTTTAGCGTAAGAGGGGTCCAGCAGAGAGTAGAAACGCCCAGTCCAAGGAGAGATCTTACCTGAGGAGCAGAGACCATTTATTTAAAAGCATGGTAAAATAAAAAAGCAATAGCAATACCTGGCTGTCCCAGACTCTTAATGCAACACAGTCTGACTTAATGTCAACACCCACCAAAAGGTCAAAGGTTAGGGATACAAATACAGTTGCTCTTAGAGATGACGAACACCACCAACAGCACATCCCTCAAACACCTTACCGCCAGTGTCAGAGCAGACTTCCTGAAGACCAGGAGTTCACACATTCACATGCAGTCCTGACGTGCTCTCAGTCTTCATAAAGCACAGCAACAACCATACTCGATAACAGAAACACAGTTCTATGGCCGGGACCGGCTCCACCCACCAGTCAGCATGAGCACCGCACCGATGGAGAGCAGCCCAAATCCAACCAGGGAGATAACGCTCTTGAAGAGGATCTCAAACTGCTGAGTGTTCAGCTTGCTGCGGAGGTAGTCGACAAAGGCGTGGATCTGGCACAGGCCGAAGACCCCGAAGGCGGCCATGTGCTCCGAGGACTGCACTGGCTGGGGGGGGGGGGGGGGATAACACGCAGCGAGACGGGTGTGATGTACGACCACTTACAGGGACCTGGGCTCATCTCATTATTATTTCTCTGTATTTTAGCCTGAAGGCCAAATACCGAGAGAAGGGGGAAGGGAGAAATGAGCCACCTGCATGTAGCACGGCAGGACCAGCAGGACACGCACAATGCTGCGTTTGTACGCCCCAGTCATTAACCTGCCCCCCGCAGGGGGCTGAATGCACGCGCTTATTCTCACCTGGCTGGGCAGGATACCACACGCAAGAGGCTCGCGGCCAACTTTCAGCAGTCTGAGACGAGTCATGTTAGAATAAAAATAAGGGGGATGGGGGTGGACGTCCATTTCGCTACAAGCAAGGGGGGGGGGGGTGTACCGTAGCAGAATGCACACAGGATCTACACTTGCTGGACCTCATGTGTGAATTCTGCCCACATAAATGTATAAAACAGTCATTGGTGTTACGTTCCCAACATGCACCAACAGAAAGGTCATCGAAATGACATTCTGGTTGAAGCCGTCAGCGCGACGAGGGACACGGACAATGGAACTCCATGAACTTCAGCAAGAACTGAAAAAAGGAGGTTATGAAAGCTTAAGCTGATGAACAGGATAAGCAGCGTTCCTCCCTCTCCAAGGCGGACGGCAAAAAGTGACCCAGCCTAGCAGTTCCAGCTGAATGAGTCTGCTCGCACAGTTTACAAAAGCACAAAGCGTGACGCACCCTGGTTACATTCGGGCCACGCCCCCGCGTGTGCGTGCCAGCTTCCTGACAGGTAGGGGGGGGGCGAGCGGCCGGGACTTGCCTGGAAGCCTACGAAGGAGATCTGCATGGAGAGGATAGTGCCCAGGCAGTAGACTGTGCAGTAGGCCACGTAGATGCGGTGGGAGAAGCGGCCGGTGAGCATCAGCACCAGCACATGAAGGGGGATGAGGTTGATCAGGAACACGTAGCCTCCCCACGAGGACACCTGGGAAAAGTGGGACACCGGGAGTTTTGGACGTCCACATAAAATAAGAAGTAATTTTGCATGCGTATGGGATTTCCTTCTGTGCACGTTCTGATACCAGCCCCAGTGTGCACAGAGCAGCTCGCCGCTCACCATGTAGAAGTACGCCAGAGCGCACATGGACGACCAGTAGATGGAGCCAGTCTTCACTGCCTTGATCCACATGTAATAGGTGAGCAGCATGCAGAAAATGGCGATGCCTGCATGGGGAAGATGACGGGGGAACCGGTGTGAGATTCAGTGCAAATTTTCAAGTGCTGAAGAGCATTCTGGTTGGGGGCGGGGGGGTGAGTTGTTTGGAGAGAGCTGCACACACCTTCGTTATCGTAGGAGCCGGCCACGGAACGTGAAATGTAACCAGGAACTACAGCGATCATGGCTGCTGCTAGAAGCCCCGCCCCTGCGTCCTGGTCAACAGAGTAGGACACGCCCGAGCTTGGTTAGATAAACGGTGGCCAACACAACTGGATGGGAACCAATACCTGATCCAGTCTTCCACACTTCCTGGGCATCTCATTAACCTTGGAAAGGTCTGATTGACTTGGCAGTACAAGTTCGTACTAATTTGTACTTGCACTGTAAATTAATATACTTAATTTATTATAATAATTGATAATTAATATTATAGGATCAAGTATGCACAAAGATACAACAGGACCTCCCCTAATAGCTAAGAACACTGTGCAGAAGGCCTATGGAAGAACAAGACCGAGTTAGCCTTAGAGATGGTACAGAGTGTCCTCCCCCCACCTCACCTTCAACTCCTTCGTGAGGTGATACGTCACGATAGCGGTGAAGGAGGAGAAGAGGGGTGCCAGGAACACGCAGACGTTCCGGATGTCAATGGTGATGTGGAAGAAGTGCAAGACGTGGTAGAGTGCTGCAGAGGTGATCATCAGACCTAGGGGGCAGCAGAGAGTCAATCACATTCATCTGCACAGCCTTATGGGGCAGGAGGCTTTCACATCACAGATATTCTACACATACTGTAACCAGCCACAGATGTTTTAATCAGCCATTTTGAGAAAGTCAGGTTCACGACATGGCATGCTACCCTCCCAAGGACATCACGCAGAACATCCCACAGGCAGATGCTTATACGGCAGCAGCCTCCAAATCCTCGGTTGAATTTACAGCAATGCAGCATCCTCACCTGGGTAAATCGTACCACCAATGATCCTCCCCAGAGGGTACCAAGCTCGATCGTCAAACCAGTTATGAAACTTGTAGAAACCCTCTTCTGCCAAGAAACGTGTGGTACGGTAGTTGAAGTACCTAAACAATAATAAAATCACAAAAGATGCTTTAGACCTTCTTCAGCCTTACTGCCACAGCCCTACTTTCATACAGAGGACCCGAATCACAAAACTAGATTTCAAGGTTAGCGAGATTAGCCCAGGCTACCTTAAAACCGACTGGTTAACCTGTCAAATTTACGGTGCCCCAATTATCTAGCCAACCAACAAATCTTCAAAGGCACCAGGTGCAAGAGACCACATGGAATGACTTACGGGTCAAACTCATGGATAACACTTTCAAATCTCAGCACAGAGAAGAGCCGTGTGGAGAATGCTGGAGGGGGAAAAAAAAAGAGCACCGTGTTTACTGATTCTGAGAAATGACATTCACAGGATGGGCAGTGGTGCCAGCGACTCACAGAGAATGGCAGCCATGGAGAGGATGAGCAGCTTGAGCAGCGTGTCCTGCTTCTCGTAGGACAGCCGCAGGAACCCCAGCTTGGTCATCTTGACGAAGGGGTGGGAGGACCAGCCCTAGACACCTAGGGGCCATGGAAACACACCCAGCCACCTGACATTAAATCACACATGATGTCAATATCTAATGAGCACGTACAGAATCATTTTGCCATTCTTGGAATCACCCAAGTTAAATATACAAGGTTAATAGGTTGACAGCGAATCCTCTTAACAAAAAATGTATTTAAACTTAATATACCTAATCAATTCCTTCCAAGCTGTCATATACTTTGAAATAATCTGCTGCAGCTCTATTTAGAGGCCACTCTGCTAAGTAACCCGAATAATTTTAAAGGTCATGAGCACCCAGTCAACCAAGGTCTAGACAAACCAGTGCCTAGATAACAAAAGAGCCCTGCAAAATAGGGTACAAGCCGACGCCAGACAGCACATTGCGATGCAGGAGGAAAATCAATTCACGTGCCAAGCAGGAAAATGTGTAGAAGAAAAATCAGCAGATACCCAATGCTTTGAAAAAGGTAAAATGTAAATATTGCAATTCTTTCGGAAAGTGTAGCAACACTTACAGCAGTTTTCATTAATGAAAACACTTCTCATAAATACCATACGCATTTCCCCCTCTGTACGGATTGCTTGAGCTAGCTAGCTAGCTAGCACGGGGATTCATATAAAGCTAGCTGTAGTCTACGGATATCTGCAATTAAAATGGTAACAATGGTATGCAGTTTCATCTGAAAGAAAAAAAAAATCGGAGTGTATTTTGGTGTTACAGTATAATAGAGAAAACATGATACACGTCTGCAAGCTTTTTACCTGCTTTGACCAGCTAAACTCAGCCTCCAGAGGTCCAGCTACATCCACACTCCTCGCACACTCCGGAGAAAGAGCCTGAAGCCCGCCCAGCATTCTCATGCTTCACTCTTATTGGTTATCTTTTGATCATCGGGACGCTGGGCATTTTGTGATTGGTGCAGAACACACGTCAATCAAAGGTCACGAGTGTATGCCAGCCGAGCGGCCCGTAGCTTCCAGGAGTGACGTGTCGCATTCAAGTTCAATGTTTGAGATACCTCGGAGCATTTACAACAGCGCCCCCACACTTCGGGAGGATAGTTACAGATTCGTAATTTTGTACACCCGGTCAGTCAGTATTAACGTTATTAAACGAGGACCTTAACTGCATCTAACAAAAAAGAGAGACATTTTTTCAGATAATGTACAGATGAATTTTAATGAAATGCATAATACATTTACAAAAAAATTCACAATAATTATCCGCAAACTTAGCATTGTATGTACTACTTACAATCATTAAATACCATTTTAGACACCCCATCTCCTCATGTCCAGGTGACATGTAATACACAAACATAAGACACGCGCGCAAACACACGCATACACACATTTCCTGTAACATTTACCACTGTTGTCAGCTTTTCGAATTTAACACAGGCATCCCGTGGACTTTCTAAAACGTATGTGCACTCTGCTGCATAATTCTCTTCAGAAATGCAACACAGAGTTAAAGTCAGTATGCCAACGTCAGTCCGGTAGCTGGGACAAAAGCTGAACCAGCCACATCTGGAGTATAGCACAGGTTGTCTGCCCTTCAAGGAGGTGCTGCAGGGTTGAGTCCAGAAGCAGTAGTGTCAGAAGAGGACACAGCAGAAGGGATGCTGCCGTTTTCAGTAAGGGGTTAACAACCAGTATGTGGAAAGAAAAAAAAAATAAAAAATAACATTTTTGCAGGGCAAAGCATAACAAAAACACGGGGCATCATCACAGGATATTGTCACTGAAAACAAATCTGCTTCAGCTTCTCCTTCAATACTTGGGCACATCACCCCTTGACATAAAAAAAGCCAACTACAAACGACTCAAACACAACAAAGACTTGAAGTATTTCCCTATACATGGGGCCAGTGTTACCACGTTCCATAAAAAAACAGGCAAATTCCTGTCAAACTGTAGAATCGTCCAAAATGTGACAGTGAAAAGGAAAAAGGATCCATTTTCTTGGATTACAAGGTCCAACGGTGTAATGAAAGGTCCACCGAGTTCAACAACGTCCTGAAAACACGGTGAAGTTTAACAGGTTGAACAAACAGGGCAGGAGGCAGACTGTGGTCAAATGATGGAGTAAGACCTACTGGACTTAAATTTCCATTAAAATACATATCCATTAAAATACAAAGCTTGTGGTAATTTGATATTAAACATAAATTAAGCACCTGATAATATATGTATAAAAAAAATCTTAAAATCGTATCTGATATCTAGTTTTCAAAGAGCCCATGATTCAGTATTACTGCAACAAGTGACTCACCATATCACAGATTGACAGTTTGCATGTTTCTTCTGATTTTAAACAGAATAACTTCATAAACTTACAACTAATTATATCTAATCTATCTCACTCTTTACACTGTTACATTGTGGTTTACAGATTCATTTAAAACACAGGAGAACACAGTGAACGAAATTGCAAAAGGCTAACTAAAGGGTGATCGACCAGGTTTGTGACTGCAAACGTCTTAAAGAAAAACAATGGCACGTAACTTGTACAAAACAAAAGTTAAAAAATGTTCAACATGAAGGTGTGAGACTAATCATATCGGTCAATCAATTTTCCACATTAAAATTAAGCCTGATTTGAACAGTACTCATTAAGGTACTAGGTTCTGAATTGTACTTAACAAAACCCCTTCATATGACCCAGCCCATAACAAACAAATACAAAAAAAAAAAACTGAAATCCACTTTGATAAAGTTTAAAAGCCAGAATACTTTTTACATTTCGTTTTCCTGCTCCCTCCGTGCAGTGAAGTGATGTGTTCTGTCTCCCCCTGGTGGCAATCACTGAACTGGCAGGGAGCGCTGCCGGGCAGGAGAGGCATGAGGAGAGGGCAATCTGTCCGAGGAGGTAGAAGCTGTTAGGGCTGTCTGCAGGTGCACAGTCTTGTGGAACAGCTTGTTGCTGATGAGCACCACCAGGGAGAAGAGACGTAGCTGGAAATGGCTGGAGGCGGAGAAGAGGGAGGATCGAGGTGAGATTCCCAGGAACACCTCCAAGAAGCGTTACCAAAAAGCATTATTCAAAGACAAGGAGCTTGCGTCACCGGGAGCAGTATTATAAAGAGCAGAACTCACTAGGGTTTGACCGGAGTCTTGGCCTCATTAGCGCTGATGATAAACAGGGGGAACAGAATGGAGAACAGGCATCCGCTACAAGGTGGGAGGGAAGAAAGGGATTAAAACACTGCGTTTGCAGTATTGAGGCATGGCCTCCCATTAAAGGGCGCCCCCACCTGATTATGTAGGAAGATTGCAGGGCTGTAAGCAGTGCCATGGGCATCCCGAAGCCAAAGTAATAGGGCCAGTTCCTCTCGATGTTAGACAGTCGCTGGTGCATCTCGATGCCTGTGAATGTGGGAAACGCACACCGTGGAGACTCAGGCAGTATGTATACATGTCTGAGACCAGGGGCGACAGACAGACACAGAGCTCATCCTGTTTATATTCAGGTGGCCCATTTATAGTGCATGATCTTCTAGGTCTGCTCAGGTTGACCTTGCTTTAAGGTACAATACCGGCCCCTCTTGGGATTGGAAAGACTCCGCTTCCCAGTTAGTTCTCATTAACAGCAGCAATGTTTAATGCCAAAACATGTATGTGCGTGACCCCCCGGGGCCCACTGTTCGCCATAAACAGTCAGTACATTAGGAGGCCCATCCAATCGCTGCTTGTGACCTTAACCATAATTCCTGGTGCGCTGAAGAGAGAGCTAAAGGATGACAGTATGTGCTCACCGTTGTTAAACCAGCGGTATTCAAAGCAGTAGAGGGAGTAGAGCAGGGACATGTGGAGAAGGCTGACCATCTGGCCGATAATATCGATGGGGAAAAGGCTGACGATCACACCCTGAAACGAGAAAGCACAACCCGGCGAGGTGAGGCCTCCCGCGCCGCACGTGCACATCACCGGGGACGCCTGCCGCGTGGCACAGCCGGGTTACCTGAATGAGGAAGAGCGCCTCCAACAGGAGGTTGAAGAGCAGGTCGGCGATGATCTTGCTCACACTCGGGAACGGCTGGACCTTGCGGCCAGACACTTCAAAGGCCATGTCGGCGATGTCCTGCGGCAGACGAGAGGGGTGGGCTGCTCCAGTGCGAATCCACACACATCTCTACTTCACCAGCGGCCGCACCGAGATTTACTCGGGAGGCACGTAACTTAGCAGCTAGTGGCTAATTCAACGGTACGAGGGACCAACAAGCTTTTAGTCAAAGGCTAAGCCATGCAGCCTAGAAAACTGAAGTTTCATTGCTCGTTTCCTGAAACTAAACATCTCCTTAAGAAATCTGCAGCTTCAGACTGTTTAAATATGACAACTTTTGCACTTTATCAATATTTCACAATTCCGTAGTTCACTTGCATCCCTATCCGAAATTGCTTATTCTAATTTCGCATTCGTTCCTAGAATTACACTACCCCCTCCTCGACGCAGCCTTCATCGACACTGCAAACTGTGGCGTATGAACTGTACTGCGTTCCTTGAAGATACGACAGCAGAAACCTCCACCTTGAACTTGAGACTGACAAGAACCAGCGGAACGTCACCGTGGCCGGCCTGCAGACCTGGAACCAAATAGCGTTGACGATCTTGCTGAGCAGGAAGAGAGGCAGCACCCACAGCGCGCTGAACACGGACTGGAGGATGAACTCCAGCCACGACCAGATGTGCCCATGCAGGGAGGGGTCACCTGACAGGGAGCGGCAGGTTCAGCGAGGGGCTCATTAATAAGAAGGCAGCCCGCAGCCCGCCCCAAGGGAAGACATACCGATTATTTTCTCCGTGAGAGTCTGAAGCAGAGGGATGAACACCCGGTAAAACAGGAAAAGACTGAGCTGCGCAGGGGAGAATCAATACAGGCAATCGATTGAAAACTAAACATAACACTCATCCAAATATATATATATAAACTGATTTTAAGCATCTCATGGCAGTGGTTCAGATTCCAGCTGCTTTGTCATACTGGGCCGACGTCAGGCTCACCCAGAACACGCCACCATTCCACGCACAGCACTGGAAGATCCGACTAGCTAACTTGGGCTCACTGGAAAGAGAAACACACACACACACACACACACAGAGAACAGTAACCAGCACCATCCAATCAGCTCAAACTGTCAATCTATGACAGTGTAATTAGGCTAGGTAATTAGACAGACAGATGAATATTTCAGCAGAAAGCGCAACAACCCAAAACAAATATTTGATTCCAAACTAATATCAGGTGATTAAACTAATTAGATTAAGAGGGGCATTTAAAAATGAACACAGGTGAAAACATGATCAGTTACAAATAGCCGCAGCTCGAGATAAACAGCCCTCAATCTTTCCATCCGTACCCACATCATACCCTGGCCTTGTGCAGACCAAGCCCGCCCCCCCCCATGATAGCCCGGCCGCCCACCCCTACCTGTCCGGCTTGCGCTCCTCGCTCTGTGCCCGTCTCTGTGCCAGTGCCCCGGTGGCCCGCCTCAGCCGCTGCTCCTCCCTCTTCTGCTGGATGCGGGCATCCAGTTTAGAGATGGTGCGGATGCCCAGGATGGAGTCCTTAATGCCCTGTGTGAAGCACGGGGTGGGGGAGCATGAGCTGGGCCCCGCAGAGTCACTGCTCACCCTTCAGCTGGAGCCCCTGTCCCATTTACATGCCATCGCTACCGGTGGGAATCATGTGGGCTTTTAAAGGCCTGTTTCCTAAGAAAAGAATTGCCCATTTCAATAAATTTGATATCATCAGAACTATTAATCACAGCTACCTGAACCAGAAACGGTCAAGAATTTACACACACACACAGGAAATTTGTTTCCGACTCTCAAACATACAGTAGAAACATACAAACAACACAAGACAATGGTTGCATACAGTCCAGTCGGATGTGTACAGCGTACATGTGTGGTTGATAAATGTACAAAAAGTGCAGGGGTGCATGTCAAGGCAAGGAATGATGCAATAAACACACCTTGGGCAATACAATACATTACATTAAGTACAGGGAGTAACAACAATTATTGAGTGGTAATGGGGGGGAAGTAACAGTAAATCTCAATGCATGGACAGTAAATTTCAATGCATGGACAGGTTACACCATACCAAATAAACAATTTACAAGCATATTAATATTAAATCTATATTACTAATACCCTGAACTGCCGTTGCAGTTAACATCTGAGGTTCTAAGCAGATTATTTTTTAATGCTTGCTTTTAAAGAAGAACTCGGCACTTGAAAATGAAGCAAACTCAAACATGCTACATGGGGCATCTCCCCGCATGGATTTAAGGAGTCAAAGTCCATGGCATTCCCAGAAGAGGGTCTCAATAAAGCACAGAGCAGCAGCCGTGATACAGGACTTCCTCATGAAGTACTCCATGGCAACCCTTGTGCCCTGGGCTAAAACTGAAGGGCTACTCTTAAACCATACACTGGGGGGGAAGAAAGGAACTGAGCATGTCGGCATTAACCCCACCACAACTGATCGATGCAAACGCTAAGCAGGTATGGCCATATAAAAGCTATGCATGAGCACAGCCACTATTCAGGGCTCATTACTTCAGCACAAGTAAACAGGAGCGCTTCGCAAAGCCCGTTCCATGTCATATAAGGAAATGCGCCATACCGTCGCGACATCACGCAGGAAGGTCCTAACGCTGTCTGCCATTTCCAGGCCAGCCACCAAGTCATCAACTGCACATGTCCGGGGATTTGGGCATCTGGAAATGGCTCATAGTGCCAGAGGAGGATCTGGAGAACCTGCAGGAACACCAGATGCAAAGGAAGGGGAGGAGAAGAGCAGATCAGACTGACTTTCCTCAGATGATAAAGGAAAGGCAGCATTAAAAATGGAAAAAATCTAAATCTAGTAACAACCTCGAACTGTATTGCTGACACATATACCCTTTAAAGGGAAAGCTTTATGCAACTATATAAAAAGTTTCAAATAATACAATACGCAAAGCTTACATTGTATTAAAACAGACAAATGGCAAAATACGGAGTGAATAACAAGTCTCATGCTATAAAACCGTATAATTAAGTGTCTGTCATTCAGATCCGAGCGGCACACTTAATGTATTCGTGCATTCTTCTAATGCAAGTATGCCCAAATAGAAGTGCCACGCTCTTTGGACAATGGAAAGCGAGGAATCCCTCGTCTGGTCGAACTAAATTATAACCAGCCTGCCGGATGGTTATGAATCTGACTCACACTCAGACAGGAGCTAACTAGCTGATTTACTTGCTGCCTTGGTAGCCAGTTAGATCCACTGCCCAAATAGCTCTGCTAGATGTAAAAACAAGAGTTTTACGTGTCTTTCGATTAACAATCCAACCTGCCATGGAGGTCAGTACTGGGCAAGGCTGGCCATAGCTAGCTAGCAACAGCAAGCAGCCTGGGAGCAGCGAGGTGGCTAAAGTGCTAATCACACTGTCCCCTTGGGAAGTGCGCATGTGGCACCGCGCGGTCCCGGCCGACACCGACTTACCTCAGGCGGCTGTGCGCTTAAACCCAGCCGCCACCTTACAGTCGCCGTTCCTTCTCTTTCACACGACAACAGTCCAGTGCAGCTCCCCGGCCCTTGGTGGTATGTCACTGCGCATGCTCAAGAGGCTGTGGTGTGTCACTGCGCATGCTCCAGAGGCATGTGGCGCATGCTTTCAAGGCTTTGCGGGAGTTGTAGTTAAAAATAAAACGCGAGTACCATGCCATTTTTATAACTTTATGTTGGTATGCCCGTATTGCTTTATCTGTACAAATAGATATTTTTAATACCTTTTCTTTAATTTTAGGTGTTTATTGGTTAATGACTAGTGTCGTCATCCTCTGCTATTTCTTTATTAAATATTTAGATCTATTATGTCAACCCACAGTGTGGTGCTGATCGATCAAACATAATAGCTCTGCATTTACATTAAAGACAGACCGCTTTATATCCGTAGTGCTGCATTTAAGATTATTGATATTCACTCGTTAATGTCACGGCACGCACATTAAACGGTTGTTCACTCACTTTATTGCAAGGAAACAGCGTCATACAAAAATATTCATTTCCAAACCCCTGATCTAGTTCATTAGCGCTTTTACTAAATGGGAAAACTTAATGCACGTCAACGCACAATAACGGAAATTAAATTATTTAATATTTTAAGGGAACAACGATAGTTTCTCTTAAAAGTAATGCGTATTATTAAATAGGGTTACAATCATTTTTACCTTCACTGGATTTTAACATTGTAGATTCAGTTCCATTTTACAGTGATTCTATAATTAGATTTACATGCACCAAGTACAAGAGTACAGAAATGCACACCTTATTTTTTTATATATCAGGTTGTGATGGACTGCAATTAACATCAGACGGTAGACTGTTCCAGATGCATTTCGCATAGACAGTACTGAGAAAGCACACTGGTGAATCTCTATACACTGGATTTCACACTCCTGATATACTTGTTTTGTCTTCAACAAAAATTCAGAACAGTGCTCAGTGTGCATTACACAGAATCCTGCCCAGTTTAAGTGGCCAAATTTTCCATCCCATAATGAGAGAGAAAAGATATTAAAGAAGAAGTAAAAGAAATCTGCCATAATCATGTTGTTACCAACATCCTATTATGTTAGTCTGAGCAATATCCATAATTAATTAATCACCTCCCGATGATCACTTGTGGTCATTTAAAACATAAATGTCCCTTAAAATATACCCTGGACTTTGGTAAATTTAGCAATAACAGCAAAGGCAACATTTCACACGCAGGCATATTAAATGTTATGAAAATATGGTATACAGGTACGCCAGGCAGTAAAATTACGGGTTTGAGTCCCCGTTCCAGTCAGCAAACTCTACCAGTGGGCACCTATGGGGGGGGGGGCTGTCAGCCTTCCCCTGAAATTCATTTCTGGCTATAGGCCTGGAGGAATATTACGATGAGGGAGTCAGTCAGTGCAGTCCTAAGACTCAAATAGCTATGTTCAGTGTAGGTTCCTCCAATACAACTGGAGATCTACTGCAGTTTCAAACAGTGTGAGAATCACTCACTCAAAACTAGAAGCCTAGTGTATGTAACCAATTATTTGGTTAGGCTAATTAACTATTCAATATCCCTGACAAAAAAAAAAAAACAGGGATTTTATAAAGGCTTCAAACCAAAGGTAATATGGAGATTATATCACACAGTATAGTAAGCTCTCCAAGTGCTCCCACATCAAACTGGAGGAACATGAAGAACCGTCATTGTGCAGTGTGGAACACAGCTTGCTGACTGCATTGGTCAATGCAGTGAGAAGAGCAGGCACTGCACAGAGCACACAGGGGTAGATCTGCACAGAGCACGCAGCGGTAAATCTACACGGAAATTGATCCGTCTCTGAAGTTAGTCTTCCCAATGAGAACGTTAAGAAGCATCGCCCTCCCGTTTCGGGCCTCCTGCTGAGCCTTCTTCACAATATCGCTCAGCCCGCCTTCCGCCTCTCGTCCAATCAGATAACCCTTGCCCCCAAAACCATCGGCAACTATGTGGTAATCTGGGGAAGAGATAACACAGACATGACAGTCGGTTCTCTTAGTCGTACAACTGGAGAAAATCGGAAAGAAAAAGAAGAAGAAGAAAAAAAGGTTTTATATCCTGACCTGTGTACGCTAGACCACAAGCTACATTGCTGCCCAGGATGGGCACCTGTTCCCTGGAGATCTGGCTCCAGCAAGCATCATTCCCCACGAGGGCAATCACTGGGGTCTAAGGAGGGAAATAGTATCAGTGTTTTAGCTGAAGCTGCTCTCCATGCTGAACATGAACAGAGAGATGCCTCATAACCAGAGTACAATTTAAAAAATAAACAAATACCTTGTGGCGAACAAATGTGTCAAATTCCGCCACGCTGAATCCCAGTGATCCATCTCCATAGATAATCCACACCTAAAGAAACTCACTCAGTCACCGTTTCTCATTAACACCTGCCATCGCATCTTTGATGACTTATCACAACGCAAATCCTCGCGATAAAATCACATTTGATACATATTGTGGAAACGGCAGGGGAGCATAATGTCTGATTCTTAAAATTCTGAAAAACAGACTGCCATACCTCTGACTCAGGCCTACAGAGCTTCGCCCCGAGTGCAAAGCCCCCGCCAACCCCTAGCGTCCCAAACGCCCCTGTTGGGGAGGAAGAATGTTAACCCTTTCAGTAGAAGGATCTCGAGGTACAAAGAAATGAGGCTTGCTGCCCGTATGACTCGAACCTGGGTCCAGCCAGCGAAGTGGGCCACGGGGCCTCAAAATGTAAGCAGCACTGCCGACGAAGTCGCCGCCATCCGCCACAATGATGCTGTCCTCCGCCAGTAGGTCATCCACACAGTGTAAAACGTGCAGCGGGTTCAGGTGATGCTCCGTTTTTTCATCCGCCCTTCCCCTGTCGGGAAACGATACTCATCAGCATAAGCTAGCAAAAACCTCTTCATTAAGATGAACATCCCAGAGAATTATAAAGGCATCGTAGTGCATTTGCCTTGTAATTTACATTGTATGTATTTAGCGGACGCTTTTATCCAAAGCAACATGCAATTGAGAAAGCAATCTCAGCCAATCCCGGCAGCATTTGGGGAATAAGAGCCTTGGTTCAAGGGCCCAATAGTGCCATAACTCTGCATTTACTTTTATTTTGAAATGGACAAAATACATTAAACCAGTTCTTTAAGGTAGAACCATCCTTGCTACTCTGCTAAACTTGGGAAACAGACCCCTGGTGGTTTAGCATGAATGTCTTATATCCATAATTAAGTGCAATGTGTTAAATCCGTTCCAGCGAATGCCAACAGATATACCGGTTTGCCTTCTCTTTGGCTATGTCCCTTTCTTTCAGACTTCGTGGCCAGTCCTGGGGACATTTGTGACCCATGAGACCTTTAGAGAGACGCAACAGGAAGGACCCAGCATCCCCTGCAAGGAGAGACAGTAAGACAGACAGACGCATGTGAAAATATGACCCCAGCAGAGTGATGGACAGATCCCAGACCAATCTGGTGCAATGATTGAGTTAGATCATTTTCCCAGGTTGGGTTTCTCAGTGAAGGTCATACCCTGAATAGCAACAGTGGGCATCCAGAACATGTCAGAGTTCTTCAGCAACTGGGATTTATCTCTGTTGACGGCGATGATGTTGCTGCGCCGACTCAGAACCCGCCCGTAGCTCAACCTGAAGTCGCACACGGTACCTGTCGCACCATTCACAGCAGTTAGAAAATCCAGAAACGGAGGACTGTCCTCCAGCCCTCCATTGTATAAATAAAATAACGCAAAAGAGGAGGGATTTTGAACTTATTTACCCAGTTCTTATAGAACGTAACTAAATTATTGACAACTCACCAGCCAGAATGACCAGGTCAGCTTCCTTCAGGGCATCCCGCCTGTTCTGCCGAATATGCAGAGGACTGTCCCTTCCCAGCATGCCTCGGGCCATGCCACCCAAGAAGCAGGGGATGCCCATAGACTCAAGGGCTGTTCTGCAAGAGAGATTGGGGACCAAGCTTTTAGAATTTCAATTAATCAAAAACAATAGGGTTCCATCAGCTACACGGCCTGGAACCAAAATGAAATAACATGGATGAGACAGGATATTTAAAATCGGCAATTACCAGCTCTATTCAGAACTCACCGTGGAGCAGACTGACAAAGACAAAAAGCACTTCCTC
>JAODKN010000038.1:74961-90074 GCA_026774425.1 Petrocephalus zakoni
CGCAGGAAGTTGATTTAGCCATATTACGCAGAAAGGACTCAATGATCTAATCCAATATGAAAACACATTTGCAGGCCATAATAAACCATTAAAATATCGGAGTCAAATTCTAAATGAATGGCGAAGGGCTTAGTGACAACAGTGGGATCGATTGTAGTATTAACGAAATAACTGATGGAATCCCAGTACTAGGCCACAGGGTACTGTCCCATATGACGAAAATACAAGAGTATTAAAAACAATCATTGACTTTTTTATTTTTATTTTAAGACTTAAGGGTCTGACGAGTCTCGGCGCTAATGGCTAATAACACGTTAGCATGACACACAGCACACAGCGTAGATGGCTCCTTAGTCACACAAACACGCGCTTAGTCACAGCACAGGACTGCTTCAGCAGCTTGCTCTCACCGTGACACGTGTCTGACAGGCGGTCGCACCTGATGGACAGAGACGATGCGTCACTGCCACAGGTGTTTTTAGGGACCACTCGGGACCACATCTCGGGAGTGCCTAAATGCCCCAATACTCCAGTCTGAAAATGCCTACTGAGTCATTCATATGTGGGTTACCTTGCAACCTACACAGGGAAGATTTAAGAGGCGTCCGACTGGCAACATGTCAAGCTACCGGTGTCGTGCGACTGCTAACGATTTAGCCCTGGCGGGAAACTGCCAGTTCTGGCTCAGGCAGCGTGAGGACACCTTCAGATCAATACGAGCCCATACTCTGGGGAGTGACTCCCAGCCCTTAGGTAACCCTGTCCATCCAGACCGGGGAGGATGTTGTGTCTCAGGCTATTACAGTTAACCCGTCACCATCAGTGCCACAGGGCTCTAGGCCTGAACCTAAAGATCTGACGTAAGAAAACACCTAAGTGCAATTGCTTGGTAGATATGCCACACTGTCACTATTACTACCATGCTGGACAGTCCCTTCTAACAAAACACCGCACAAAACACTGCAAACCACCAGGAATCAAAAGTCTTTTTGCACTAATTAAAAATTTTAGCAGAAGAATACAATATTAAGACATTATGTAATGGTATTTCCTTATAAAAATGTTTTATGAAATGCAAAATGCACTTCACATCCTCACTGTTTTATGACTTCTAGATGGATAATTCTTTTAAATCACACCATAAAATATCTATTACTTATACATCTTATGCACAATATACAAATAAAATGTGACCTGGTTCACCCTGCTATTAACATGCTGTCAGTCTATGACCTATAAAGAAATAATAATTATAGACCTAATAGAGATAGTAAAATTGCTGAATTCATAAGCAGAATTCCTCCAGATATTCTACCTAAACAAAAGATATGATGTCAACTTCATGGCCAAATGTTAGCCAGGGTCCCGACTTTTACATAATGGACTATAGGCTATAGGCTGATTACGCACCATAACCATAACAGCCATATCATAATGAAATAATGGTCTATGCACAAGGTAATGTAAGCCAGAGTGTTTTCCATTAAGCTAACACCAAGACGTGGTGTCACGATTAAAGTATTTTTTATTGCAGTCCGGTGGGATGTTCACATACCCTTAATTAATCTTATGAAACTAAAACAGGAACCAATATGCATATCAGGGCAAAACCTGAAACTAGCCTCCCCATCATAGTGCAGTTCAGGACCCAATGCTGAATGGCCAAACCGCACCAATAGCTGTCAAAAAGTAATTAGCAAACACGTGCAAGCTTACAGTGGAACCCTCGGAACAGCGTCCTCAGATGGTGGTACTTTGTAGTGTAGTCCCCGGCTTCTGATAGAGGCGCGTCGTAATCTGCAAGGAAAGCATCTTTCAGGGCAGCAATTAGGGGCAATGTGAGAGGCCTCCTCCTTTGGGCCTGGTGCTGCTGCTTGCTCAGCACTATCACAACCCGGCTGAAAACGGGCCTAATTTGATCCCGTACCCTGTCCGGGGCCATTCAGTTCACAAAGGAGGAGTTGCCATGGTGAATGCAGGATGGCTTAAAAGTGCCATGTGGCACCCACACAAGACAATCACGGAATCACAGTTCTCCACCAATTTACAGCAAACGCCACCTCCATACAATTACCAAAAGGAGAGAAAAAACTGAGAAAAACAACTGTCAGGGTAATACTACATGCGTGGAATAAATAGCAGTTATGAGTAGTATTCTGATTAACTTCAAAAATCGTGCACATCCACAGCACTCTTCCTCGCAGCCCCCGTTTGAACGGTGCTTTGCGCAAGGTGTCGTTTTGAAAAGGTGTAACAGCGCGACCTAGTGGCCATTGGATAAAACTAAACATACACTCAACCAAGCCGCCGCATCCAGTTCCGAAAGGTACATTCGACTCAGGGCTGCGACGCAGTTACAAAATTCCGTATGGAAGAAAGATGAGGAAAACTGCGTACCATAGCTAGTGACCGATGGCCTGTAAGGGTGGTTGCCTACTGCCCCGCCCATGAAGCCAAAGTTAGTGCCACCGTGGAACATGTACAGGTTGATGGACATGCCTTGGTTCAGAATCTCCATGACGACCCGCATCATCGCTGCCAAAAAGAACAGAGAACGTAAGACACCCACAACTGTATATTCTACCTGAGTAATCCATGTTAAGTGCTTTGCAGGGGGGGGGGGGGTCACACCATGAGACAAATGGTTGGTTGAAACAAAAAATTTTGGCCCGGATTTTTACTGGACTGGCAGGTTAGGATGCTGCACCTATGTCCAGAAAGTTGCGGGTTGCATCCTAATTTACTCATATCAGTACTTCACATTCTCATTGGAAATATTGGTTGCAGATGTTTATCACATTGCATTATGCGCAGACTGTCTGCACAATCCCCTCCATTTGTACTTGAAATAATTAAAGCACTTAACAGAGAGTTGAAGCACAAAATATAATGTTTTAAAAATGGATGATTTAGCACAACCCCACAAAATCCAGTAATCAAATGGCACTTAAAGTAGCATTTTGGTAGATGCTCCAGGAGAATCCCCACTGAATTCTTTCTCCAAAGGCCCAGTAATGGCTAGTACAAGCACTGGCAGGATGAGGCATCCCATAGCGTGGCTGATGATAATTTACTTTGACTCTTGAATTGAGGCAAAGTGCCACTGGGAAAATCCCAGAGTAAAAAATTAGATGGGTGGAGAGAATGTGCTTCGCACAGATGATACAGACGCACTGCCTTTCGGTGTAAAAAGACCCCGATAGCATAAACAGACGAGCGTCTGAAGGAGCATGATTATCAAAGCAGCGAGCGGCTAGCAGTTCAATTGCTAGGTGAAGCAAAGGCCTGAAAAATCTCGAGCTTCCCGGGCTCACCGTCTGCGTCATAGACATGGTGGAGACCACCCCAGCTGTCAAACCACCCGGACCAGTATTCCATCACCAGCTTGGGCTTCCGAGGCTGCAGGAGAACAGAACGTGAAAGCGTGCACGTCAAAGGGAGTGAGAGAAAGAGGGGAGAACAGAGCACACCATCCTGCCCGACAAGACACTAGCAGTGCCAGTATACTTATACAGTCACAGAAGCCTGCTTCCTGCCAATTTACTTCCGGCTTCAGAAAGAAAATGCACAACTGCAGTATGTCGCCATCCGCCAGCTGACAAGTGGGTTTGAAAGTCTAAGATCACGAGGGGGAGACTGCGGCTAACGGCAGAGATTTGTAGTTTAGTGGCTAATTGCTTGCCATTCCGTGCCCATGTGTGACCATACTTTGACCGCTAATGTCTCCAGTTCCCGGAATTCACGGCATCTGGGTGCCGAGGCTCATTGCCGAAATACTCCCAATCCTTACGGGACACTTGCTTGTATTCAAGCAGTGAAATTCGTTTGTGCCCTAGTGTTGCTGAATGAGGCACAGACAATGCGTTCAGTCACTAAACACGAGTACTGGTGAATAAAGGATTGCTCGGCTTACTTGTACAGAATCCAGGTAGCTGATGTCTCCAGGACGTAGTTTCTGAAAGTTTAAGGTCCTCAGGGCTTTTCATGCAGAGGAGATAAAACAGAGTGGCACTCAGATGCTGCAGAAAGACCCCACACGATTGCAGTAGGACACCGGTCACCTCCTCAAAGGCTGGCTATACACACACACACACACATAATTACTCGCACCACACATCTCGTAGGGAGAAGAACCTGGCAAGGAACCACGTGGCCGATCAACTCAGGCATGGAGGCCACCCACCACCCTCTGGGGGGTCACGGAGGAGCAGGAGTCACATGCACGGGGACACCAGCCTGCACAATACCTCCATTCACAGATCCGTGATCCAGCCCCTTCCGGTTGTCCGAAGTGAACAGCAGCTCCTTGATTCCCCTGGATACCAGAGCCTGTCAGTGGACAGCAGAGATCTGTCCCGCAAATCAGGCGAGTGCCATGGAGACCATGACTGACAAATATTTCCCATCAAAAGATATGTGAAACCTCATGAGCAATTGGGCTGACATGTCTAGAGGACAGTGTGCAGCATCTCCTTGCGTAAACCAAAATCATGTGCCCCATTAACGAAACAATACATAATGTAATCGAAACATGCTACAATAGTAACAAACCTCTTTAACGAAGGACATATATTTGCCGTCTTTAGCATAGGATCCATATTCATTTTCCACTTGAAATGCAATGATGGGGCCTCCGTTCATGTACTAAAACAAAGGCCATCAACAGAAAAATAACTGGGCGATCATAGGTTTGAATGAGTCTTTTGTTAATGGGGAAGCAAGCAAATCATTACTGAGGGACAGAGGAATGTGTAGCAAACCTGTCGCCCGAAACACATTCAGATTCCCTCAGTTGTGCAATTTTGGTGATTGCATACCTGGACTAATACGAATGAGCTAAATATGTTCTTTAGCTGTAGAGAGAACCTCCATAACAATGGCTCTACACAACCATAAAATAACGCAGCCGTTTATACTATCTCCACCTGTAACGGGGCGACTCTTGGGATGACTTCATCGAAGAAGGAGCTGACTGCTTTGGTGAAGCCCGGATAGGTGGTTCGTAACTTCATGTTCCCGTCACGTAGAAGCCAACTGGAAAGACAGGGAAACAGCACATATTCAATGCTGAGTTAGACTGGAGGCTCAACCAGTCATTTTGGTTACGATTCAGGTCTGGGTGAAAACTATATATCTGAGGGTTAAAGAGGAAAATTAACGCCAAGGAAATGCAGTTGTGGCTGTAAGCTCAAGATGTACGAATATCGCACTTCATGGTCTTGCTGTACTGATTGATAAAGCCTGAAAATGAAACAAAAATCTAAAAATCTAAAAGCAAAATAAATAAATAAATCGCCAAACAAACAAATAAATAAAAATCTGACAATTATCATCATACGTGGTTGACATTACTGGTAGCTTAACTTAAGGTTGGCTGGAAAATTCATGTTACCAACGACTATGCTCATGAATATACTTACTAATATAATGTTAATTACACTGGCATTTTATGAGCATGACATGCCGTCCCCTTTAGCATGATACAATCTGTGACACCTATCTTTAACGCGATGCTACATGAAACTCTAGAAGAGAAATTCCAATAGGGCCGGGGAATGGGGCATAGTGGGACTGCTGTCAATGTCTTAGGCCTTAGGCAAAGAAGAATGTGTATGTTTGTGTTATGTGCTGACCCTGAAACTGGAAGCTGAAACTGCTTCTTTGCCTGTCCGTGAAGATAATAAGAAACTCCTCTGCGGTGCTGAGGGAACAAGATGCTCAATGCCACAGAGGAAGATAATGGGAGAGAAGGCAGAGAACAGACAATAGAGAACAGACAATAGAGAACAGACATATGTTTATATGCAATAATTGAATGGGATAGATTAAAAGGAAATACGTAAATGCAAATGATGGTGACTAGTCATCTGTCCCTGGGCCTAGAGGACTGTGGGGGTGTATGAGATCACCACCTCTGAGACCATCACGATATTCATCTTAACCAATGGGGTAGTAGATTTCCCCTTAGGGGAGTTCCAGAAATGTATAAGAATCATTTCTTTTGTTCGGGGGTTCACAGGAACAATCTGTCTCTTTGCTGTCGACGCCGGGCTGAAAAGAAATTTTATCTGACTCAAGTCGTGTCGGGTAAATTTGCTTCAAACTTGGGGCTAATCGCAACTTAGGAAAATAATGACAAGCGAGACTTTCACAAAACCATGAGATCCTGGGATAAAATGTTGCCCGTAATGGAACTAAACTAGCCTGCAATGAGAAGTCTCACCTGGGTAAGCCCCCGAGCTCCCACTCGGAGCAGATGTAGGGTCCTGGACGGAGAATCACCCAGAGTCCCACCACAGCAGCTTCTCTGATGAATTCCCTAGAAGAGCAAGAAGAAGACATCGAACCAACGGCACTATGGCACTGGCGGCAAATCACACCAGCCGTCTCAAAGCTCATGTCCCAATGGGACACTTTTCATTATTTGGACACTTTGCTAACAAGGTGCTCGTCGTGGCAAAATAAACGTAACCTCCAAAATGGCACGTCAAAAGATCGGCCGATTTGCTTGGCAAAATTATCTACAGGCAGCCGAGATACTAGCTAAAAAAAACTAGCTAATTATTAAGGAAATTCATTAAAATGGGTCGCGTCTCGCTACAGGCGAAATGCTACGGTCTAGAAGGAAGACGGCCCAGCTGGAGAAAAACTGGGCGTAATGACCTGAAATTCAACACGCCAGTAGCAGACATCCCTTATTGGGCCTCTAAATGAGATTTTGGACAAGCCAAAGCAGGCAATTTACAGAAGAAAAAAGGAAACTTGCTGGTGGACTGATTTAACTAGTTCTAAGTCTTTGTTTCGATTTTAGTTTTGCACAACTTCATTACATCTCTTCTAGGAAGGATGCGTTCCTTTGTAAGGAAGGTCAGTTTACTTTTTAATGCTGTGGTGTTATCCTCCTCATATATAAACAGTGATTAAACAGGAGGCAGCATGTGTCAGTTTCAGAGAAATAAAATGGGCGATAAAAAAAAAAAACACAAGGTCAATCTCACTCCAGGTCCAGCTGCCAGTTGAAGTTGAAAGCACCTCTTTCTGGTTCATGCAGATTCCATGGCACATACCTAGAAGGCAAACCAATAATTCAGAAGCGATTCTAGCATTTTTTAAAGTGGGGGGCATAGGATCATGGTAAGGGGCAAACCTTACCATTAACCAATAATCTTTTTTGAATCAGTACGTGACAGGGGAAGCAGCACTCTGGGGCCCAATCAGCTTTCTGCTGGGGCCAGTGTTTATAACCCTCTACAGGTGGAAGCCTGTATCCGTGGCTTCAGTGACCATGGTCCCAGTAAGCGCGCATTCAGTTATCCGCAGTCCAAAGCCAGCATGCCTAGGGAGCCAGTGGGTATATTGTGGAGCTCCTGCATCATCATGCAACTTGTCGAGATCTGAGATCCACCCACCAAGGCCTCCTTTCTATTCCACACACTAGGTTGAAGACACGAGGGGATGGTGCACTCTTTTCTGTAGCACCCAGACTGTGGAACAGTCTTCCACCAGCACTGAGATCTCTGCAGTCAGCTGAATTGTTTAAGGCCCAACTTAAGACCCACCTCTTTACACAGGCCTTTGGTTAGGCCTTTGGTAGTCTATTTCTATTTATTTATTAGTACTATTATCTTTTTATTTTTTTTTATATCCTGTATTTTTAACTAGGTATTTTTCTATGCATCATTTCCTTTTTCTGTCTAGCGCTTTATTTATTTATTATTATCTTTTTATTTTTAGTTTATATCCTGTATTTTTAACTAGGTATTTTTATATGCATTATGTCCTTTTTCTGCCCAGCGCTTTGTGACAAATATGTCTGTGAAAAGCACTCTATAAATAAACTTTACTTACTTACGATAGGCTAACATTTTTTAACAATTAAATTTCTCATTACAGGTTATGTACAGGTACATGATACAATATTTTATTATTGTAAAATGTGTAACAGTAGCCTATTTTTTTACATTAATAGTTCCTTCGCCCTTCGGGGAGTGTAAAAAGCTCCGTCATCCCTTGATATGTGATATTCTTCCATTGCGATATTGTCTCCTGAGAAATAGGCCAAAATGTCAGAATGCTTTTCATTTGAAAGCGCAAGACGGTATGGTACCATACAGTACTGTATAATGTACAATGGGCTTTATTACTGTATTTAATATTGGCTAATTGTGTGTAAATTATCAATTCAACTTTACCACATGCAGGGCTCTACGCTAACTTTTTTTCCAAGGGCACTTGTGCCCCCAAGTTAAAAAATTTAGGAGCACAAACAAAAATTTGGGAGCACAATCAGCTATGATTTTTAAGCACTTCAACTTAATTCATCATCATAAAACAATTTCACATACATGCCAGATATTTAATCAAAGATCATGTTACAATTAGTACTGTAATTAATGATTCATTAATGAATGCATCCCTACAGCGTAAATGCCGAGGAGATGCGTTGTGTTTTACTACAGTATGACGCTTCATACGCGGGTTTCCCGACACAAAAAGAACCTGCAAGGGATATAGAAGTATCCTTGTTAAATAAATCGGTACACCTTTATACCAGTGATTATACCAGCATACCAGCGATTCTGATCTTCTTCCTCATTTATATTTCTATTCTCCAGTCCTGGCACATTTGATTAAAAAAAAAGAAAATACGTATGCTTTGTATGTTGTCATTTCTTTTCACACTCTTGACTTTGAGAAAACACTTTATCTCTGCATCGCTGCAGAGGTGCATGCTGGGAGATTATCAGGTTCTGAAGCAGCCAATTGTAGCGTGAAACACAACTGGCATATAAATATATGCAAATGTGCCGGCGTTTGTGACAATTGGGACTCGCCGACTCAGTGCAGTTTTTGGTGTTTCAGGTGATTTTCTTAAATGATGCTAAGAAATGCTAAATCTTCACAAACCGACATTTTTACTCACATATGCAAGTGAAATGGGTGCACTGTAGAGCCCTGATATGTATGTGCAAAAAAATCACATTATAAATGTGATGTGCAGATGTTCGCCATTATCCACAGAAGTTCTAGGGATGTCCCACTCATGGATAGGGCAGAACCACTGTATATGTCCCTGCTATAGATGTTTCCATATTGTATACACATATTTCCAAAGCAGGGTCATGGGAATCTAGGACTGGTCAGGATGCGGTGCCAGTCCATTGGGGCCTGCCATATTTGTAGCGAAAAACATAAAACACAGATACTGTGGGTAATACTGTGAATTGGTGTTGAGTGGGCCAATGGGCTAGCCCCGTACTTACGTGGTGAGGGTGTTGATGCCACAGGCCTTCATCTTTAGCATGCGGTCACTCCAGTAGGCCCTGGGGACGCGAAAGTAGTGCATGGACCCCCCCAGGATACGGAACGGTTGTCCCTCCAGTATGAACTGGGATGTGTTAGCGGTCAGGCCCACCCTCCTCTGCGGCACGGAGTCTCTGAAAAAAAGAAAATTTACCAGGAGACCTTCCCCAAAATGGCTAATGAATCAATGATTCTCATTTTAATTTAACTGCAATGGTGAGCAATCTGTGCGAAAGCGCGGTTATTTATAATGAGAATAAGCAGGGCACTGGTTTTTTTTTTGTATAAGTTACATGTAGACTTAGCGACCCTTGTAACAATACAACTACCCCAGCACATTTACCCATTTCATCAAAGCACTTCAGAGAGTCCTGTAAAACTGCAGTATATCTGCATACACTACATTGCCAAAAGTATTGGGACACCTGCCTTTACACACACACAAACTTTAATGACGTTTCATTCTTAATACATAGGCTTTAATATGGAGTTGGCCCACCATTTGCAACCATAACAGCTTCAACTCTTCTGGGAAGGCTTTCCACACGGTTTAGAATTGTGTTTATGGGAATTTGTGAGGTCAGGCACTGATGTTGGACAAGAAGGCCTGGCTCGCAGTCTCCACTCTAATTCATCCCAAAGGTGTTCTATTGGGTTGCGGTCAGGGCACTGTGCAGGCCAGTTAAGTTCCTCCACACCAAACTTGCACATCCATGTCTTCATAGGCCTTGCTCTGTACACTGGTGCACAATCATGTTGGAACAGGAAGGGGCCATCCCCAAACTGTTCCCACAAAGTTGGGAGCATGAAATAGTCCAAAATGGCTTTGTATGCTGAAGCATTAAGAGTTCCTTTCACTGGAACTAAGGGGCCAAGCCCAGCCCCTGAAAAACAACCCCACACCATAATCCCCCCTCCACCAAACTTTACACTTGGCACAACGCAGTCAATCAAGTACTGTTCTCCTGGCCACCGCCAAACCCAGACTCGTCCATGGGATTGCCAGACAGAGAAGCGTGGTTCGTCACTCCAGAGGGCACATCTCCACTGCTCCACTGGACTTACTGCACAGGTGGCATCCTATCATGGTACCACGCTTGAATTCACTGAGCTCCTGAGAGCAACTCTTTCTTTCACAAATGTTTATAGAAGCAGATCGCATGCCTAGGTACTTGACTCTATACACCTGTGGCCATGAAAGCGATTGGAACGCCTGAATGATTGGAGGCCCAATACTTTTGGGAGTATAGTGTATCTGCAAAAATGGCATAGAAGTATAACCTCAAACACAAGCTACAATTAAAACAAAATGACATTAAGATCCTTAAAAACAGGGTACCACATGCACACATCTGAAGCAACAACAGATCCAGAAGAGCAGCCACCACTAATAAAGAAAGAAGTGGCCGGACAATGGAGCGTAGGTGCTCAGTACTGACTTCAAACTTACCTGGAAAAGTGCCAGAGGATTATCCCCGCGATTGCCAGGCAGAGAAAGACATGGTGCCGCTTGACAGCACGATGAAGGGTAAAAACACTCATGGAGCTGTCACTTAAGTCGCGACTTGTAAATGAAAGAGCAGGCTGTGAGGGGTAACGTTGTGGGGCATCTGGCGTGGAGATTCACGCGGTAGGGCGTTAGGATTTCCCGGAAGAGCCGGATCCCTGAAGCGCAGATCGCGCCGCCCACGATGCAATGCCAGGCGTCAAGTGTCACTGCGTGATAACGAATTAAAGGCGATCGCAACCAGAAGAGCGCATATTCCCATCTGCCGCGCTTCTCCTCAGACCGAGGGCGTCATTTGTTTCCATATACGTGCTTCCCGCATTAATTGCGGTCTTAATGCAACGCGTGCGATCGCCTGAATCAAAGAAACGCAACAAATTAAGTGGTTTGATGTTCAATAATGGGTTACTGTCTGCCGGAACCCGTGGCTTACTCACAGCGATCTCCCACAGCCGCCTATGAACTTCTTCCCGAAGTTTGTTTCTCTGTGTCCCCGCCCATACACACCCGCAGCCGGAGGGCCGTGGGGACTGACAGGTCTCCCCTACCAGCGTGTCACTGCCGCCTTCCTTACGCAAAGCGCGCCTTGCTCTACTGCGACATTTTATTGAATCAGTTGAATCTTAAAATGTTACATTCGCACCGAAGACGACACAGAAACTGTATATGTTATAAGATGTAACAATGTAACGTGGCTACGCCACGACTTCTTACAGCCGTGCTTTGTTTTGGGAGTAATAACATACTGATATTGTGCAGATTATGAACTGTCGGTTTTATAATTTGCACGTGCACAATCGTGTCGATTTCTCCAAAATCATTAAATGTCCTGAAATGACCAGTCTGACAAGAAGCGCGTTACACTTAAACCCGACAGACAAACTTAACGGGCTGTGTTTTTTCTTGGCCAATTTTATTTACAGTGGTTGCAAAACCAATCAATACCAATCATACCAGTAGCAAGGCGATCATTCATACCTGCTTGATCTAAAAAACCTGGTCAAGCAGATTGAAAACATGCATCTCACCCTTGAGTTCAGGAAGCCCTGACACGCAGGTTACATTTTATGTTGAATGTGACAGAGCTCCTATAGTGAATACCGTTCCAGCTCGGAACCCCTGCCCCCAACCACAAAGTAATTCTCACTGGTATTGAATAAATTTCGCTTACTGACTTTGTGTTTTTTCTCGGGTCAAAGAAAAACGTCAATAAGAGGAAATTATTGTGTGCAGACACACCGTCTGGCGCATATAATGCGAATACAGAACAGCGGGGTATTAAATGTTCCGTTTCGCTCCCTCTTCCCAGACTGACACAGTAGCATCTACCCTGCCTCTGTTTGCCATTATAATCGGCCTTGGTGGGTAAAAAGGGTTCTTATTAATGCTGATACACACTGCATAGACACAACGTCTAGTTTTATTTTTCATCTCGCTCTTCTAAAAGTGCATAGTGTCACATATCTAAGATAAAGTTTTAATAAGCTGACCGAATCAAGTTTTAGCTCCTTATTTTAAAGTGCGTTATGTCGTAGTCTCATCTGGGTAAATCAAGCAGTTCTTTGCTAGTAATCTCACCGAATATGTTTCTGACAAACAGTAAATAAAAAAAAAAAAAGATGCGAGGTGGGACAGTCAACACCCTAATAAAATCTGATATGCTGTGAAACTCGAGCCCCTCTTTCAGTTTTAATGCCCCGGGTATAGTAGTAAGAGATAGCTTTCTTGCGTTTTAACCCGCTGTACTTCTGCCGGTAAATGATCTGAACAAAAATGACGAGGACTTCAGCCTCTCCATTCAGAAGATGCAGTGTTGTCCCGATCCATCCCTGCAGAATCTAGTCAAGAATCTCTGTTCTGTCCGTCTTTGCCCTGTCACACTAACGTGACCTTGCTTTTCATACATGGAGGAGTGTTACATAACGCATTTAACGACATCAGATATCTGTCCTGTTGTATTCACATCTCCAGGCATTTCCTAACAATTCGCCTGCGTTGGGCCGGAGCTGAATCACCGTCTTGGTTCCATCAGTCTTATGTTCCAAATGCTGTACCCCAGTGTTCAAAATTTAAATGTAGAATGTGAAAATCTTGGCATCACATTATGAGCTAATCATGTGCTGTGTTAGCTGGTGATGTCAATGCTATACTTTTGATTTAATTTGTTACTGGGATCAATTGGTTACAGAGGCTGTTTGGCTGTTGTAGAAGTTACTGCAAAGTAACCAAAATGCAAAACATATGTACATGTATAAAACAGGACTATGTATCAGCAAAACGCTGTTAAAGCCTCCTGTCTCATTGTCCTACCGTGCCCTGACTAAGCTAGCAGCCTCAGAACTGGTTGGGCCTGTAGAAACATGGGTTTAGCCCACATAATGCAGCTTGCTCCAAAAATTAGAGACCTGTTAAACCTGTTAAACTAACTCAAATTTTAGGGATTGATTTCTGATAAACCATAGAAGCTGTCCTTGTGATGGTTTGCTGTACAAGACATGCAAACATAAAATAGGATCCGTCAGCCCTGGAAGACAGGTCTGTTTAGGTATTTAAATGCTGGTTGGCTCTTTGTCAGTGTCAACATATAAGCATCAGCCAATCCAGTACTTAATGGGTGGGATGCAGCTGGCCACCCAATCCTTATTCAGGGATTCAGAGGTATATAAGCAGTGTATTGCATAATTAATGCTACCATACCTGGACAGTGACAGATATTTTTCCCACAGCAACCTTAACTCAAAGTTAGACAGATAATGTAAGTATTAAAGTTGGATGCAATTAATTGTAAAATGAGGAAATGAGCAAATGATGAAAAAAGGTAAAGATCATCCCAAAGCTGCATGCCAACTGAAACTGAAAAATATCACAAGTTATAGACACTCATAAACTATAGAAAACATAACAATGAAAACTCAACAAATAGTTTCCCTCGTCACTGTTAACACATTTGGAAAAAAAACGGCGCCCTTATTATTGGTGCACGGTAAGTGTTGATTCAGCACATACGCACCATTCAGGCTCGTCTAAATACCTTTTGATTTTACAGCACCATCTATAGGTGAACTTTGGAATATTTTAACTCTAGGGTGGGCTCAAATTTAGCGTTTTACCGTATAGCTACCTAATAGACTGCATTCAAGGATTTCAAATATGTAAATGCAAGTTCTATGTTTTAATCCAGTCAGCCCTGTTGAGTGCATTTTAATGAAAGAGGAGCCTATATCAACACAATTACTTATTTCCGTAGTTGTTTATAAAGTAATGGAAATAGACGTAATGTAGTACAACGTAGCTCATCTATGCGTATGGTTACTGCTTAGCCAGTCTGGGTGAAGATAAACAGGAACTTATCCTGGGCGGACTAAAAACCTAAGGCGAGGTTAAGGATTCTCGCCATTAATGTACAGTACACGCCTCTCAGTGTAAATCGGTGCAGGAAAGGCGAAGAGTCCCCGTGTTAATCTGCTGCTCACAAATGCATGAGGTAAGTATATGTGCAATAACTATTCAGCCTTAAACATGGTGCTGCGCTCGCCCTAGCTCTTTCACATTGTGCATCGCCATTCAGATTTTCTTTCTAGATTTTGCCGTCCTGTCCTGTCCCTAACCGCAGCGGGAGGGCCGTCATTTCGGATGCTCCATGTAGTGGCCTGCAGGGTGAGTTCAACTTGCAAAACAGAAAAGTTTAACAGAAAAGTTACCGCAACAGCGGTAAAAACATTTTTTGTACTTCTATAATACGTCAGATTTAATAGGACTTTATTGGTCGTGTCTCGTTAAGCAAGCCAAATGAAAAGAAATCCGTACTCGAGACACGTCGCTAATCAGAACCTTTCGCTTTTACGGTTTAGTTTCAATGTTGTATTCGTAAAAGCATTCACGAAATAACAGGCGATGGAAATATTATGGTCAAATTATCCTTCCTTTGCACTGTAACTTATTACACTGGTTTACAAGGTTTTTGTTTCCGTTATAATTTTCTGTGCACCAGACAGCTTTTGCAAGGCTGATCACAGAAATAACTACAATTTTAACATCACATAAGGTTTTTGAGAAACGTCCAATTTGAGTATTAAACAACCAGGGGTTGTCTTTTTTGGTCATTTTTGATGCTGGTTTAAGAAATGCTTTCAGAATTTTGCTCCCACCCATAGTTTTTCAGTTATGTTATTTTTAGGCTATATTGAAATATTGATATATATTGAATTATAATTCCTTATAATTCCTTCTGAACATTTTTAGGAGAATGGAGCAAAGTACTGTAAGTCTGTCTTGCCCGAGTTTACGGGCTGGAACACGTTGA
>JAODKN010000038.1:103143-114588 GCA_026774425.1 Petrocephalus zakoni
CCCCCCCCCCCCCCCCCCCCCCCCCCCCCCCCCCCCCCCCCCCCCCCCCCCCCCCCCCCCCCCCCCCCCCCGCGACAAAGGCTGCAGTACACACTCAGTGACATTTCTTGATATAATGCACCGTTTCGCCAGTACCTGGGTTTTAAATACAGACAGAAGTCAGTAGCATTGGACTAGCAATAAAATGTAAACATCTACGAATTAAATTAAAAGCAGGCATAATGTTAAAAGAGGTATGTAAAAATAAGACATTCCTTTCATTTTAATATATTCTTTTAGGTTGGTATTTGCTGGAAAAAAATGAGCAGACAAATATTTGTTTCCATTTGTTTTCTTATCAGGTGTTTGGATAGGGCACTTAAGCTATTTGTTTTTTGGGGGGGGGGAGGGGGTGAATATGTACCTTATGGCCACTTTTCCCTCCTGGGTACGAGTGGAGTGGAAAGCCTAGCTTATCACTTGTTGCTGTCTCCAGTGAGACAAACACTACTTCCCACTAAGCAGTTTCAAATCCCAAAAAACAAAAAAATTTATCATTCTAGGCTCAGGTACAAAGGACCTGCTTCCAGACTCTGGAGGAGAGAGCTCTGTGATTGTCCTACTCATGTGTCAGTGCCATTGCTTTTGATTGGTTGACACATGATGGGGTTGGCGCAGTGTCCTCCTTCCTGATTGGACGACATGGCTGCCATGGTGTTACAACATGCAGATACAGATGCCTTTGCCCCTTGCTCTCCACTGGGCTCGTCTTCAAGTTCACCTCCTTGCTTCATATTATTCTTTAGACTAAAATAGATTAATATTGCCATGTTGTATTAATCTGTGCTTTACTATTATATATATTTCAGTTGTTTTTTGTTTTTGTTCATTATTAAAAGAGTTTGTCGTTCTCAGTCAGCACATTTGGATTGGGAGAGTCCAAATATTCTGGAGATGTTGCACAGGATGACCTCCTTAGGGGTCCTTCCAACAGCAACCAGCTGGACAAATCAGAGAGAGAACAATACGTTGTATTTATATACAGTCCTGGCCAAAAGTCTTAACCAGTTAAAATGTTTAAGGCTATTTATCTGGGTAGTAAATGTATATCTGCTCAGAAAAAAACACAATTTAACTAGAACTTATGGCAATTAATAGTAACACAAAAAATAACAGGAATATCTTGTTAGATGGCTAGATTAACGCCACTTCAGTTCCCAGACCTCTCCTCATGGGCACCCCAGACATTCCATTTATATATTAAATTTCACCACTAGCTTGAATAATTTAATGTAATTTAATAACTCAATGTGGTATTGATTAGCCATAAGAGGTGGGGTAGTGGTTGAGTCAAGAAATACACAGGTGTGTTGGGTGGTTGCTGCAAATGAGGAGTGACTTTAGGAGAGGTCTTGAGATGGTTAAGATAACACACTTTGACAGACATCGTAGTTTTACGTCAGCATGAAGATCATTTGTACATCATCTATAGGCCTATATATACAGTACTGTGCAAGAGTCTTAGGCAGTCACATATATAATAGTATAAATCACACAATAGACTACATATCCTAGAATTTTAATGAAGGATTCTACTGCATTAGCTTCCTGATGGTGGTATTGGCATTGCAGATGTGTGAACTCGTTATTTACGGTGCCAAGATATGTGTAAAAGCGAAGGGGCAGAACGTAAAACACCTCGTCGGTCTAATGTCACGTCAAGTGCTAACATCAGTCAGCAATCTTCTTTCTTTTCGAGGTGACTCGGGGAAGACGATCTGTTTAATAATGTTTGCACTTGGAGTCTCAGATGTTTGTACAGACAGGGGGATGAGTCATCCCCTTTTTATGTGCGTGAAATAATATTGTGAATGAAATCCTAAGATCTTATTCCTCACAGTGTTGCAATTCCTCCAGTTAAACGTAGCTTTAGGGTATAATAATTCTTCTTTCATTTAAGAAATGGAAGTTTTCGCTGCTGTTACAGTTACGCTTACAGGGTCTGATTTCATTCAGCATGATCTTTGAGGCTTGCGGTAGCTGGCCGCGCATTTTTTTTTAAAGCCGTAAAATTTCACTAGAGAATTGAGTAGGCCTAATATAGGTGAAGAAATTTTTTTTACCATTTTACAGTTTTAAGTAAGAAATGCTTCTGTAGTGAATATGACAGTTTTTAATGAAACAGCAGGCATTGAATTTAGATATCGCGTTGTGGCTTATCGCACATCAACATCGTCACTTTGTGCTCCGCTCAATTTCGGGACGTCTGTAAGAAGCATGTGCGTTTACCAGCATCGAAAAAAATACGGCTGTCAAATCTCCAGGTTGGGGTCTGTGAATCCTTTCTTGCCCTCGTTCACTAACACCGGTTTCTCTGTTCGGGTGTGCCATACAAGAATCTGTGGAATGGGGAAAAAGAGAAAGTGCGAAAGGTGACCAAAGGCTGCGTACCAACCAGCCCACATCCTAGTATATTCAGTTCAAGCCCGCATAAGAAAGGTACAGTGCTACAGGGATCATTGTCCATATACGGAAAGTTAGGTGTTTCACCTTCATTTAATACAGGCCAACCAGTCCTCTTTCAGTAGGGTGACCTGATAATCCATGTCATCCCGGACACTACTTCAGGTTTTACAAACTACTTAAATAATAATAATAATGTTTTATTTATATGGTGCCTTTCATACACTCAAGGACACTTTACAAAAACACATTTACTTTAAACCTGAAAGGCTCCTGTACTTGGCTAAATAGTTCAGTTCTCCTTGCACTTTGACTAGTTTGTTTTCTTGATTGAAAGACTCGTCCAGTTGTTTTACATAAAAAAAAGTTCCCTGGGCACTGCACAAGTGGTTGCCCTTCACAGCCAAGCTTGGCTCTCATGGAGAGCAAGGTTGGGGGAGGTGAGAAGTGAACTTTTTCCACGGGGATCAATAAAGTATCTCAAAAATTTGTGACACATGCGTGATTATAGGGGACTGACCAATCAGCACGCAGCAAGAATGCAGTTAAGTGAAATCCAGGTGCTTTTGATTGAAATGGTAGTTCTCAAATCCTGTCCTAGCTCAACGTGACCTCCCTGACATGGATCATCATCCTATCTTTCACAGTTTTTACATACAGATTTCTTCAATTTTATTTCACCAGAAACCTGTGATTAGAAGCCCTTTTCCTCAGTGCCAGGGGGAAACTTCTGGACAATATCTAAGTTTTATGTGGACTTGTAAATCTGATGAGTTATAATACTTTCTCGTTTATGATGGCAAAGCCAAGAGCCTCCAGACGCTTTTCAGAGAAATCTTTGTATATTAAATCGTCAGCAGTTAATAAGCACATTTATGCATCCTCGTCCATGATTACCTGCCATAATGAAGCATAAATTAGCATCACAGTCTTAAGGATCAGTCACAATCTTGCTGGAACAGCTGAGCACAACAAGCTTCATTTCATAGTATCATTGCACTTCATAAACATTAGAAAGCTTCATTAACATTTTTCTTTGGAGACCCTGTAGGCCTGAAGCTAAGGGTTGATGTATCACCACTGTGAATTTGCAGTACCTAAGATGCCGAAGTCAACACTTAGCAGAAGCCCCTTTGGCAGCAATTAAATCACATTTATACCCAGATTTTGCAATTTACACAAATTCTATGAGCCGTTTGTTATCTCCCATCCCTGGCAGTTTTGACCAGTCCCTGTTGAATCGTTTGGGGAGCATCTACGAGCAATTTCCCAGTATCTAACATCTCCATGGGATGCAAATCCACACACTCACTTTATTCTTCTTATAAAATGAACGTTTGAGTAGGCACGTATGTACGTGCGGTGCGTTATTACTGTGTATCTTGCCAACGGTGTGCCCTGCCTCGCGCCCGATATCCTCCCAGGGTTTGTCTCGGTGCGTATCTTACAATTTCGCTAAAGTGACTCAATTTTATGTGCCGTGTCTCTTGGCAGTGCAGCTTTGTTGTAAGAAACCCGAAGGGTTCACACTCTGCGGCTACAGAGAATCTGGGCTTGCGTTACGGTCCCCGATGCTCTGGCGGCTTGTTCTGCGGATGAAAGGAAAGCCGCCTTGTTTTTCAAGCATCTGCTCCTCCTTTCGGCTGGAGACGATGGTGGCGCATGAAGTGGGAACGAAAATGCGACGACTCAGGTGTGTGCTGCGTGGGAGGCAGTGTAAATCTGATGAAATCACATGCATCGCTGCATCACCTGTAATGTCTTTTGTTAAAAACACACACCGCTCTCTGTGAGTGAAAATAGGCTGCTTTAAGCTTAAACATCTGATTCTAGATCCTATTCTGCAAGCTCACTGAAATTTTGTTTTTGAGAAGAGAGTCTCTTCCCAAACCCCTAAGGTGAGCTTCAAAGGAGCATTTGATATTGATCCCCGTCGCCAAGGCAACCGAGGCGCTTTGCATTGTGCTGCACAGGCAAATATTCACGTTTATATCGCGGCGGTTGGCCGCGGGGGAAACGGACAGGCTTGATTTACTTCCTAGGAGTGGGGTTAAAAAAAATGAAAAATAAGAATGTGTTGTTGAGCGGAGCATCATCGGTCCTGCTTATCCTTCTCGCAGTGGCGCTGCGGCGGCACACTTTCATTGCATCTTGTCGCATTGCGTGAATAATGCATGGGCATTCGAGATGCATCAGCGCCTCTCGGCCTTTGTGCCTGGGCGCAAGGGAGGTTAATAGTACCACTCGCACCTGAAGCGGGGTGATTATGAGGGGGGGGGTTAAATGTGGCTGCGTGCCCCCATCCTCCATTCCCTCCCTACGCCGCCCCACCCCACGGTCGGCCTCTGTCGTTCCTGTTCCACACCCACCTGGCCCTTGACAGGGGATGGCTGTTAGCATGTCATAACCCGAGCAGTGTGAATTTTAATGCTAGAGATTCCCTCTCCGTCCCCTCTGTCCCCCCCCCCATCGGCAGGAGAGGATCGCAAGGCGAGATGATCGACTCTGCTGGTGATGGAGGAGATTACACAGTGTGTCTACGTGCTGCTGGACCAGTTCAAGGGCTAACTGCTCATTAGCTCTTCGTTTGAACCCTACGGCTCATTTGAATAATGGCATAACATGTCATTTTTCACAGAATTATTAGCAGACACCTTTATACACGGTGACTTACTGTAGGCACAGGGGTGGATTGACTTATCTGGGGCCCTAGGCTGACACCACAGACACAGTCAGGTTGCCGATTTAACTGATCGTTTAATTTTTCACGAGGTGGATTGGGGCCCTGATACTTGCCAGGGCCCTAGGCTACGGCCTAGGATAGCCTGTGCATAACCCTGTCACTGCTTATGTGCTACAATCAGGGGCAAGCACTGGGGCGGGGTCACAGAGGCCCAGCGTAAAGCTGATTGGCCGCCATAGTGCTCTTTCCCCTGTCACTCACTGATTCAAGACATAACATTGGCTAATGATAGGGTGGCCACTCTTCATGAACTAAGGCCCCTCCTATACCCCCCACCTAAAATCACCCCTGGCTACATCAAGGAAGGTAAACGGACATATGGAGAGTGTTGGGGGAGTTACTGACAAACATAATCTATTACAGTAATCTGTTATGGTTTCCATAGATACAGCTGACAATCAAACTGGTTAGGAATGTCCCCTGCCATCATGTACCCCCCTACAAGTTCTCTCACCTTAGTGCAATTGGCTGCTTTGGGCTCCAGATCGTTCAGGGTGACCAGCTCCCTCAGCAGGCTGCTCTCCTGATAGCCGCCCTTCACGCCCCGCAGCTTAAAGTAGGCCTGGGGCTTATAGAGAATGAGGCGGAGGTTGACGGCGAAGCCAGCCATGTCGATGGCGAAGGGCCGGTGCGGGTCGAACACCGTCTTCCAGCCATACACCTTGCCAGCAGCGTTCACCTTGGGCGACTCGTAGCGCAGGCCGCCCACGAAAGCCACGGGCCACACGGACACCTTCCTGGTCGAGCGCATCTGGAAGGCGAGGGACATATTTATATATATATGACGGTCATATTTGGCTTTGAGGTGTCCATATAACTGGCTCATGGCGAAGACCAATTAAACTGAGTTTATTTTTATGTAGCGCCTTTCGTAACACTTGACAAAAGGTATGTGTCAGTCCATTTATAAAACATGGTGCACAAAAAGGGAAAGAAGGGATGCCAGAAGACAAGCGAGAAGCCACGTGACAATCTATCTGGGTCATTTTTTGGAGCAAAGATATGATCAGGCTGACAACTTCAAAACAGGAAGTGAGTTAAAAGAAAGGAGCCAATCAGGCGAACGGCTCAAAAGAGTCTCGCGCTCCCTTTAATCCCCCACACTTCCCTCCATTCCTGTTAATTAGAACTCTATCCCCTTTGACTCTGTCCCCTTAGTGTGAGCCGTGAGCCCGGCCGTCATCAAGTACAGAAGCTCTTTTTTTAACAAGGATGGGTGAACCAGCAAGCCATTCATCTACTGCCAGGATGGCAGGAATGCCATGGGTGCCCTGGATGGGTTTGGTGTCCTGCGGACAAGTACGGGGGAAATCGGCACCACTAGAGAGCACGCCAAAGCGTCAGGCAAACAAAGCAATGGAAATTAGTGTGTTTCAAAAAGCAGACGGACGGAATGGGAGTCACTTTACGCTCAGATGTTTTAGCAGCGACAGGCAAGAACAGCTTACCTGCCTACATGAATCTGAGATAATAAAGCCCCACAGCCCTGCAATTCTTACAAGTGCGGTGACACGTGTCGCACTCCTGTGATGTGAATTTAATTGATTATGTTTCAGGACTGCCATCTGGAAGCAGAGCGTAACCAGCGCAGGGGTACAGGTACATCTTCTATCTCAAATGTGGCAGACAAATGGGCACTTTTGGTACACACGTAACAAAGACACGGAGAAGGCACAGCACCTCAATCAAATCTATATTTACAAGGAAACAATCAAACACTTTAAAGTTTCTTTAAGTGGTTACAGAAAAATACAATACTATCAGAATGCATCAAAAAAAAGAAGTTTATTTGTGCTGAATCAAACAGCAGAGGCAATACTTTCACAATGTGTCGTTATATGGCTGTCGTCATTGCGACTCATTATTTGCACGCTAATGATGCACACATTTACATAGACGTGACAAGACTTGTTTTGTGATTTGTGAAAATTCAGTCAATTTCTATAATACATTAATGTTAGCTCCGGGCCAGACTGATGCTGCAGATTAACATTGTGGGGAAGGATCCATGTCTGTGGATCGAAATATCGACGCAGTAACAATGGGATCGTGTCCATGAGGGCTTTACCTCTTTATAAATTATGTACTTACTAATATAATACATTACCCTCTAGAAGTCAAAATTTAATGAATGGTCTCTCTAGCATATCATGCTCTTTTTCTATAGAAAACTTTTTTTTAATGTTGTTGCTAATAATATATACACAGAAACTGTAATTATATTTACAGCTGTGTTTATATTCAATTATAACAACTGCATGTGCTAAATTAAATTTTTATGAGCTGTTTATTCAACAGAAATATTCATAAGTACTACGCTTTGCATTTGTACATTATTAGGCTCCAAATTAATCATAATTCTGTGATTAATCTGTGGAAGGGTCCGCCGACCCGAAGCAACAAGAACTGAAATAAATTATCAGCGCCAAGGGGCCCAACACCTTCCCCCAGCGAGGACAAAGTGCGTCACAGTAACACTGCCGCTCTTAACGGGGTGCTGCACAAATCTGGAACAGAAAAACACGAAAAAAGCAAGCCCCAGATATAAATAGGTTTCAGCTGTAAATAAATGGCGTGGTCTGGAATGGCAGAATAAGCATATTTAAAAATACAAGCTGAATAATTAATGCCCGCGTCCCTGTGATGTATGGATTTTTCATACAGTGAGAAACTCATACATATTTTATGGGCTATTTTAACTTGGCCGATTTAGAAGGGGAGCAGCTCACGCCACTTGCCCCCGCCTCTGGGTCCGGTAAAGATGAATAAGATCATTCCGGCCTGGGTTCAGAACTAATGGGCCCTGTTTTTTTTCCAAGAGGTATGTTTTGTTGGCCGTGCAGACCGCCGATTTTTTCCCAGGGCCCGAGTGAATCAATGGGCGCAAGGGCCACTGAGATCTGCTGAGGAGGCGAAAGTCAAGAAAAGCCTTTATCTACAGAAAATCCCCCCTTTTATGGGGTTTTAATAAAACATTACGGGCCTCTGCCGGCCGCTGGCCAGATAACAGCTGTTGTGGTCCCTTTCTTGTTTCTTTTAAACTGCCTTATTTGCACTGCAAAAAAAAAAGCCAATTTTCATTAATGATGGGGTGGTGATTCAGCCCGCAGTTACCATATATGAGGATAGATGGCAGCAGTGAGAGCCCAGGGCACAGTAGACTTATGCAGAAATTTCTAACATCCATTTAAAACTTTTTAACTGCAACACCAGCAAGGTATTTAAGCACTTTTAAATAAGTAAGTCACACCCACAACTTCTCACATTGAGTAAGAAAGTTAATGGGATGCGTAATGAAATTTTCCACACCTGCAACTTAAGGCACGTTTCTGTATACGAAACCGACAGGTACGGCAGGCTATACCTTTACAGGGGTGCCTAGCTAAATATAAAGCATCACTTGGGAGCCCCTCCAAGCAACAAAACTGATGATCACTTCACTTCCTCCACAAGATAATTTGGAGGCCTTAGGCACCTGCCTGTTCTGCCTATAGCTGGTGCAGGCCCTGTCTATACGTTTCCAGATGATTCCATGAGGTCAGCTAAAAAGGCTGGCAAAAGCAGAAATAAATGAGATGGATATTTACTGCGACTTCCACCGGAGCGGTCATAAAGCAGGCGAGAGGCTTACGAGTCTTTGTCCTGACTGGGGTCATCCATCAGCCCGGACACCTGACCTGCTCGTCATATGGGCCCATAAAGAAGCCCGGAATCAGCGTGCCTAAGGAGACGTGTCATGTGGCGGCGAGGGAGGGGCGGCCATCGATCCGACATCCATTGCCATTTACAGTACAAGCCCCCTCTGCCAGTAGTAATAGGAGCAGAGGTTACCAGCCCAGGCATATTTCACACCTCTGGTCAGGTAATCTGTTTTTTCCTAATTTTCACATTCGCTGGCTGTTGACAGGGAAAATAGATGCAGGTGTTAATCTGCAAGCGGAGTGAGGTCTCAGTGACCTGCTCAGCAAATGTAACGCTAACATACAGGTAATGGGGCCTTTTTTTGGAGAGGCGAGATTACCACAGAGGGGTAGCTTGTAACATTTTGGTTTTTGGGTGGGTCGATATAAAAATGAACGTTGCTGGACATTTTGAAGGAATAAAGGGACGTGATTGGCTAGATGGAGTTGTTGGGGGGGTAGGACAGTCTCCCTGACAGGGGGCCTGAACAGTTTGTGCCCAGTATAATACTCTTTCATGGAGATCCACCCAGGCCCACCGCCCAGAATTCCCCAGCCCAGGACAAAATACCTTCAACAGGGCCCCCATGATGTGCGGCCCATCCTACCGGAACCCTCTCCTAGGCCCGAGACAGTGGGCTTTGGACCTACCTCCTCGAAGAGCTCCAGGCTGTAGGTGTTATCGTCGTCGGCAAAGTAGACGATGCCCGGCTGGGTGCTGTTGGGACTGAAGGTCTCGCGAAGCCAGCGCAAGGCCAGGTTCCTCTGCATGGTGCCGCGGGGGATGCGCGGGTCCCGGGCATCGCCACGTAACTTGTAGTTGCGCGGCGTCTCCACGTTGAGGTGCGTGTAGTTGAGGCCCGTCTCCCGCAGCAGCCGGCTCACCAGCGGCGTACGCCGCTGCGCGTCCTCCACCAGGATCCAGTGCAGGTTGGGTACGTGCAGGAAGGTGTTGGCCAGCCGCGTTAGCTCCGCCTTCTGCACGGGCCGGCTGTAGGTGGGTGTGACCACGTGGATGGTGGGCAGCACGTCCGACCAGGGGGGTGGGCGCGTGTACACGTACTCCGTCCGCACCACCTCCACGATGTCCTTGTCCGACGAACAATACTCCTTCGAGTCGGCCCCCTGTCCCGTCTCGTGACGCCCCTCGGCCCCGTCATCTAGGACAGAGGGAGGACGATTGAGGCGTTAGCGCCCCCTGGTGGCCACCCCCCTGTGCATGTCTCGCGCCACAGAACGCCGAGAAGCTTCGAAGTACCTGCGAGCCGGTGGCGCCGAGCAGCGAGCCTCTCTGGTATGATAAAGATCTCTTTTACTAGGTGGTGACAGGCTGCAAAGAGTAAAAGCAGGCTCTGTGAGTGGCCAGCAAGGCTGTGGGCGGAGCTTCTGCCTCCATCGCTTCCTTAGCTTAGCGTGGTGGGCAAACGGGAGTTCACCCGAGGCCCTGACCATCCCTCCCCAAACCAGAAGAGGGTTCGGCCGATCGGACATCACAGGCGGACAGATCGGAGCATCATTTATCACGTACATGCTCCCCCCTACCCCCCCCCCCGCCCCCTTCATCTTGCACACTCACTCATGGCGGTCTTTATCACTCTGCCATTAAAGCGCAATTCCCATTACGAACATTTAGACGATATTCTTGCCCCGTGCAGATTATCCAAATTTCCCGGTTAGCAGCTGCTCGCCGCATTGCTGCCAGAAAAGGTTCCTGGCACGTTCCTGAGGCTTCATGGGAAACACAACACATGCCAACCGTCGGCGTGACACACGTGCTAAAAAGACAGCGGTAGAATGGAACATTCCAGAAGCGTCCGCTGTCATGAGTGGCTGTAGGCCTGCTTTTTTGAAATAAATACCTCCTCCCAGACATTTCCGTGAAGCCAGTGCATTGAGGGAACTGATTATTTCAGACAGTGATTAAAAGGCATCACAAATACATCTAATCTTCTTTTGATATGAAAAGCCTGTTTCCGTTCAACTGCTTAATAGATTAGCAGGATGACTCGCGAGACAGTGGGGGCTCGTTTGCTGTAAGTAATTCGGATTTTTTTTAGGGCCCAAGTTGCAGACGAAGCATGAAAATAGAAATAAAGCCAATATAGTTGTCACTGAAGTACGCCAGGCGCCAGAGAGAATGACTGTTGTGTGTGTGTGTGTGTGTGCTTCGTAATCTGATTGAATACGTGGATGGCCTGTGGGTTTTCCCCAATGATCGGATAAGCATGCCGGTTTTAGGGAGATACATGGATTAGGATAAGAGGCAGAGCTGAGAGTCTAAATTTGTCTCGGGGACATTTGAAAATGGGGCTCGCTGGGCTTTGGCCACAATAGATGAAAAGGTGACGAGTGTCCTGCTGCCTTCTAAACCCCCCCCCCCCCGGAGTTGCCGCCCTTCCTTACCCTTCCGGATGGCGAGCAGCGGGGTAATGGCACTCTGGTGCCAAACGGTGATCAGCAGCGTCCACGGTAACACGATCAACACGATGGCGAGAATGTCCCTTCTTTTCGGCATCTCCACCGTCGGACTTCGACCTCGTCATCACCTGCGCGGGGGGGCGGGGGGGGGGGGGGGGGGGC
>JAODKN010000038.1:114744-139178 GCA_026774425.1 Petrocephalus zakoni
GCCGCGTGGTCATTACTAATGTATGGCGAGCTGTATTCGCAGGAATAAATGTCTCTGGCTACATTTGATTTTGCAATTGTCGCTCTTAGCACCACCAAACTGGCGGTCAGGCTCTAATGGAGGAACAAGATCTCTAATACAGCAGAAGGCAGGTGAAACGGGAGAGACAGCGACACGGAGCAGAAACTTTTTGGTTTCAAAGTGTCGACGGGACATGCAGGGAATCCACTGTTCGGCAAACACTGAGCATGTAAATCAGAACACTATCAGACTTTTCCTGCAATCCCATTATAAAGATAAAATTAACATCTAAAGCTTTTTAAAGCTTAAGGCTCATCTCAGTGGTGCTCTAAACACCCATCATCTGTTAACCTACAGTATTGACTGTACAGCTTAGGCACAAAGAAAACATTTATTTTTTATTAAGTCTCTTCTATTGATCTTTCAATTAAGCATGCTCTGCCTTGTAAATTGCTCATTTATATTCATTTTTCAGAAATAATAGCATTTAAAACAGCTTTTTTCATCCAGCTCTCTCCGTCGGTTAGTCAAGTGACAGAATATTTCTCTTAAACATCAAAAACAAGCCAAACGTTTGGGCCACATATTCTGTAGTGTACAGGTTTTATTTACAGTATAAGACAACATATTTTTATTAGTTTCACCAAGTATATACATATGTATTCCATAAAATATATACATGCATCGTCAATAACACATTAAATCAGAACGGAATTGTCCTTTATTGTATTGATCGTTACAGATATTACTGCCCCATCTGCCCCTCCATCCATCCATCCATCCATCCATCCAGGATTACAGGGGTTTCAGCTTGAGTGAGTCTGCAACTATTCAGGTATTTAGAGTGACAAGGACACTATCAAATACAATGGAACGATTACATCCTTCAAACATGGCTGCAAAAGCCGCCTGAAAAACAACTTTGGTGCAAAGCGGTCACTGGGAATATAGCATTTAAAAGTGGCTTTAAGATGTGAAATTTCAGAAAAGATAAGATCTTATTTCAGGTGGCAGTCCAGCCCATCTTATTGCTGCACTTCTCCCTCCTCGCCTTTAAATCTCTGTTGCCTTTACCTTATAAGGTTCTTATAAGGTTTTCATTCCATCTGAGCGGCATTGTTAGAAGACGGATCTCCCAGGAGTATGGGGGGGGGACTCTTCAATCTCTTCTTATTGTGATTGCGTCGCAGTGAGGTCATGTGATTGGAGGTGGGGCTGGTCGACCGGCTAAGACTTGAGCACCGCTGCCGCCCATCTGTTCCACATGGGCCCCATTTCCAGGGGTATATCTCATTTAAAATGCTACTTTCTTTACCTCATAAAGCAGGGGTCAGACACCTCAGTCCGTCCAGGTTTCTGGGTTTACTGGGCGTAGAACCGGCCATCGAAAACTGATTCTTTACAAACTGATTTACGATCAATTCGTACTGATTTACCAATTCCCTTACTTTCACCTAATGCACGTATCTGAGCAGATTTATAGGTGGTATACTTCAAGCACTGCTAGTTGTGATTACATTATAGTATCGGAGTTCTGCATGCAGTACTTGGACGTAGCTGCTGTGAAATGATTCTGGGACTCTATAGATGATGGAGATGAGGGGTTGGATCTGTGGTGCCTCACAGGGACAGTGACAGCTGGAGGGTCCAGGTGACCCGACAGGATTCCGCAGATTAGCATCGATCTCCAGCGACGCTGGAATGAATCAACTTGCCGGTTCCTCTGAGCTGCCCACTGTGGATGTCTCCCAGTGTTTCCCTCCGCATTAACACTGTCAAAAGCCCACTGTAGGGGACATAATTTATCAGGAGGGCTGGCATAGGCAAATTTACCCTGGGTAGATTTGCACCCCCTGCTGGTCAGGTGAAAGTGCTATTTGAACATATTAAGTCCAATAAAATGAAATTATACTGTAAAGTTATATTTGAAAGTGTGCCTCGTGTGAGTCGTATTAATATGTAATAATACATTATGGTAAATGTATTTACTTATCAGGATGAACGGCTGGTTGAGCTATTCACGCCCTGAAAGAAAAACCTTGAGTCACATATGAGGACTGGGTTAATGAATCAGAGGAGAATGAGGGTACTACTTAATACTCATGTAATACTCAAGCCAGAGGTTTTTCTGTCCGGATGGGGCAGTAATTATGTCATTTACAACTACAAACAAGGCGAGCTGGCTAATTATCCAATGGTGACTGCTTAGGTCACAGCATATCAGCCATAAATGAGAGTGAGGAGCCCTGGTTGACCTGACACAAGCCCGGGACATTAGGGGGTGAAGCCCTGAATGAATCTGAAGGAGCCCTGATTTATTTGTTAAGTGTTAAATGTTTTAACAGGCATACTCTCAGTTTGACACAACAGTCCTGGGCTGTATTTCCCCCAAACCTTCGTAGCGCTATAATCCGAGAGACAGAATTCAATATGATGACCCTCGGACAGCTGAGGTCTTTAAGCTAAGCCCCAGATGTCTTAGACGATCCTAGCAATGCCCCTGCCCTGATACACTCAATGAGTGGAATTGACCAGATTAGCTGTAGAGGTTAGGTGCCCGAGGAGCACCAATGACAGTGCAGCATCCAGATATGAAGGCTACTTCTTCGGTACTTCACATATTAGGTAACACCATGTGTCTGACAGTTAGATAATGGTTTGAACTGGGCCGAAAAGTTGTTTTCCAAGCCAAAAAAAATGTAGGGAATTACATGGCTCAAGATTATCTGAGTTCAAACAGGCAGGGTGATGATTTAACTTTAGCATTAGCTGCTTGCCATTTACTACATCACAGCTGAGTGCAGGCCAGCACACTGACATGAGCTAATGTCCCCTTCCTACACAAATCAACAAAGCAGCTAAAGCATAAACCCTGTCAAGCGATTTCAGGCGACCTCCAAAACAGGCCTCCTTAAATCATCTTCCGCTCAGAACCTGAAAGAAACAGCATACACATGGGAGTCCGGCTCGCCTTCTGCGCCCAAATTAGCCTTTGATTCATAGATGTTTTATAGTTAAGATGGCTACAGTTATGATGCCAAGGTCTGGACTCGGTGAGGGAGGCATCTGGGATCAGCAATTCCCTATCACAACAGGCAAACGAGCCCGGAGAAGTATCGTTCACGTCAGGCTATCTGCATGGTAATGGTGCACACCTCTCACTGGTGGTTGGTAATGGGCGAACTGGTTAAAGAGGAAGGAAGCATGTTTCTCTGCCTTAATCAGTTAGTGTACAGGGTACCCTAACCCTAACCCTAACCCATACTGCCTGCATGATACGCAAAATAAAATCGTTAGTAGAATCATAAAAAAACACATTTAACCCCCTAGTTAACATTTATGTTAAGCCAGGTGACCTTTATATTTCAGTAAATAAGAAATAAAAAAAATCATTAAAGAAATGCAAGAATTTTTGAATGCACATGATTTGTTCTCTCTGCAGAAGTTGAAATGTTTATTTTGGAGTTGTTGTAAAGCTTTCCTAAAGTTTAATGGTCTCCTTCGTGTTGTGTGTGTGCTGGGGCGGGCCGGGGAAGGAGCCGAGGTCCAGCGACAATGGCTGTGGCTAACTGCTGCTTTTGGACTTTGCTGGGCCTCAGAAGTTGATCTTCTGAGCCTCTCTTCACATGAAATACAGTATGAAACGGCAAAATATTGTTATCTATGAGAGACTGTGTGAATTATTTAGTGTGAGATCGGTTACATGCAGATCCATACAATCGGAAGATTAAATTAAATATGGAATTAATTATTGAAATTTATTTGTAAAAAAAAGTCTTTAACAATGTATTGAGATGTAATGCTCGGAATAGCAAGATAAAAATGAATATATTTTATAATATAAATATATTATCTTAAAAGTTATTTAAATGACTTATTCATTTCCTAAATTAGAATAAACTGAATTCGTATGTTAAAATGTCATATGTATTATAACATTCATATGTTAAGATTTTTCTGAGCCAGAAGATTTTAAATTGCATATGGAGGTAAGGATATCATGACCAGATAAGTGATTTCAGGATATCTTAAGCAGAATAAATTAAATGAATCAATTAAAGGGGCGAGTGTTTATGTAGCTATGTGACACATTATAATCCGGATTCGGACGAACAGCAGCGGTTTTGGGATTTTTTTCCAGGTACCGCACTAATCGTCACTGTATCAGTCAGGAACATCTCAAGCATAACTGACTATCGGGTTGTATAAATAGTCTCTCATCCTCCACTTACACTCTCCCCAAGCAAATTAGTGCTCTGAAATCCCCAGTGGGGGAAGAGTTTGCCAGGGTTTAATAGCTCTGCGTGTGCAATATTACAACAGATGTGAAGTGAATACGTTTAAAGGCATGAGCTCTCTGTCAGAAATCGTATTATTTACTGGGCTCTGGCCTGGAGGTTTCCATGACAATTCTTGAAATTCTTTGCATTAAGTTTGCGTCTCAAATTATTTTTTTACAGCCTTTTAGCGTGTGTGTTTCTCTGCGTATTTGCCGAGACCATAATATAATACTGTCCTCGTCAGGTGCCGACTTTTCTTTGAGGCGTAAAATATTTTTTCTTGGGGGGGGGGGAGCTGGGATAAGAGAATAAATAAAAAATACGGCAGAATAATGACACTGAAAAGCGAGCCCTTTGGAGCACGGCTGCTGCGGCATGGCTTTAGCAGCGGGCGCAAAGCAGGGTCCGCGTCCGTACAGGAGCCGCGCAGCCGGCCGAGGGCTCCACGCATCCGCACCGCTAATGACTGCGCCTTTCACGCAGCCAGCCTCTAATTCACGCAGCGCTCTGCACCTGACAGACTCAACAGCTGGAACGGACTGGAGCTGAGCGACGCCTCTCAATAGCAATCGCTCCAGCTCATCCATGCGCTCCCACATCATCGGTTTTACACACACAATTAACCCCGATAACATTACCCACAATGCACCAGCGGGTTCTTTTCTAATCTACTCAAGCCCTCCTCTTTACAGAGACTGATCCGCGCTGACCTTGCCCAAATGCGTCTATGGCTCTGAATCTGACAGGGTACTGTGAAAGCGGGTGCAGTGTGCAGTAAGGATGCAAAGCCTGTGATTGGCAGGTCGTTGGTACAAATCCCAGCTCACCTGGGTCATTTCACTGTGGAACAAGGCCCTTAACTCCTATTTGTTCGAAGGACTAGCTGACCCTGCCGTTGCTAATGGCATGTCACAAACACCATGCCCCCATCAGTGCTTTTGAAATAATACTCAAATGAGTGCGGAGACCCAACCTCCCCCACACACACACACCTAGGGCAAACCATAATAGCAAACTCAGTACAAATACTTTAATCTCCATACAAGTACTGCATTACGTCCTGCTGTTCAAACCCACAACACTTTACTATGTACCAATGAAAACAATACATTAAAAAATATTATCTAGATACATACATAGCTGAGGATACATTGGTTACATTGGTCCTGTCGTCCTCAATTCCATAATTCCCCTGACTCCATAAGGAGAGACTAACGCGATGAGGCTCCAAAGTCAATTCAGCACCTGAGATGTTTGCACAGCTGTGGCCCATGAAATAGATGGGTGTTGGTTCCGGACAGCTGCAAGAAGGAGAGCGCTGCATATATGTAGCTTTTAACCGATCAGTAACTGAAAAAGTGTGTGAATGCTCATATTTATTCAATCGGTGGGCTAGTAAACCTCTGTGCCACCTCCTGACTGCCTGGTTTTTTCGAATAGCTAATATTTAGCATTTTATTGAGTACATGTATTTTTCCGAGCGACACACATTTTTGAGAAAGTAGGATCAGCCAGTCCCTGGAACAACTGGGGGTTAGTGGGGGGTCAGTGCCAAAATCACTCCGTCGACCCTGGGATTTCAACCTGTGACCTACTGAGTATGGACACGGGATCCTAACCTGCTGAATCTCACACACCAACTTCCACAGTCAATTTCCCCAGTCTGCCGTACTGCCGACGACCTCTGTGCACCTCCTACGCACCTCCTACGCACTTCCTACGCACCTCCCACACACCCTCCGCGAGTGCCATAGCTCTCTGGTATCATGTCTGCGGCGAGGGGCGACCGAATGAGGTGCACCCGGCTTATCGTCTGCCCGACAGACAAAGACTCTTTTTCCAAAAACGTCTGCGGCCTTAAGAATGTCTCACTGATTCCTGTTCGCTGCTAACAGACCTGTCTGGCAGGGGCTGCACAGCAAATAGACCCATCTGCCAGGGGCTGCGTGGAGCGGGAATAGGCTACACTCAGCCCTATACTTGTCTTCCCTTCTTCATCAGCCAGAAACCTTAGCCAGGTATAAGTGCCCCCAAGCCCTAAATAATCTGCCCCGGGATAGGCTGCTGTTGCCCAGCTGCCTTCCTGCTGTGTCCCCTGCACAGTCCTGGAAAAGCTGTCATGGGAAACAGGAGCTGAACTGCAGTGCTGATGTCACATGCTCCGCCGGACGTGTCCAGGTCGCCGCTTAATGACGTTTTTAACCCCGTGCGTCCCGTGTGCCAGAAACGGATTATCTGGGCCGCGGTGCGGCAGGGTGGTTACCGTGTTACGGCTACTCCTTGTTCCGAGTCGCTTTCTGCTCCGTTACAGGCATTAGGGGGGGGGGGGGGGGGGGGGCTGCCAGGCCACCATTGGGAACGTTTACGGTGGGCAAAATTATAAAGCACAAAAAAACCCCAAACCCGCCCCCCCCCCCCCCCCCCCCCCCCCCCCCCCCCCCCCCCCCCCCCCCCCCCCCCCCGCCGAGACAGAGAGGTGGTGATGGCACCCGCCCGTGTATAGCCTGGTTTAACCAAACACTGCAGCGCACTGCGTGCCGCCGGAAAGTGCTTCACGCCCACAGGCTCAGCCCGCACGCTCGACCCCCGGTGGACCGCTGCCAGCTGTTGCACACATGGCACATGGAATGAAACATCTGTCGAGGATTTTGCTCATGATTTAGCCCGTCGCCCTTGTAAAATATTTCCCCGGTTTGACTTTAGAGGGCAGAAAAAACGGTGCTGGAGATTCATGCTGAGCTGGAAGGTTTACGGCAACATGTGGGGCGGATGTCAATTATAATATTTAATAAGTCCTATAAAACATCTCCCTGGACTACAATCTAAGATCCCTCCATTGGTTTCACGGGTACCATCACGGCCTCTGCTCACAGATGCATGCTGGGGAAGCCTTGCCGCAGAGACTCGGCACGTGACTCAGCACGTGACTCGGCACGTGACTCAGCGTGCTTATTCCTTTGTTCTTCCAGCACAGTTAGCTTTGGCGGGAAACTGGCCACATTCTCCACCACAAACCAGATGCCTAGACTCAGGATGCCAGAACCCAAGGTCTGGGTAGGCGAGCGCTTTTTCAGGGCTGTGACTTACACAGCTGGCCTGCAGGGGGCAGCCTTCAGTCTCCTGGCAGCTGGTTATATAATGGGGCGAGCAATACTCTATTAAAGGGCCCAAGAGGTCTAATGCCTGCAAATGGCAGCCCCCTGTCAAAGCCTCCAGCAGTGATGTGGTGAGGGAGTAAGATCTCCAGGCTGGATGGTATGGTGCCCTTCTGGTGCTGGAGCCAGACGTGAGATATATTAAGATATATGTGTCACGTCAGCAATGTGTTAGCAAGTCCCTCCAAAATTTGGAAAAAGGTGCTGTGCTGGACATTGGCCTAAATATAGATTCATGTGGACAATTAGTGTTTAAGAGCATTGTGACGCATTTGACTCTGAAGAAGCCTCACGTTAAGTCTGCTCGCGGGTTGTAGCAGGAAGATTGGCCAGATGGATGCTGGGATATATTTTTTGAGACTCTGTAAGGGGAGATCAAATGAACTGTGAAAGAAATGAGGTTTTTTTTTTGAAGCGACTAAAGCAGTCTTTTATTCCGCTGATGGATTCCATAAACGCACACTGCTGTCGACTTGGTAATTCAGCACGGGGTGCCTCCAGACGATGTATGAAACAGCTCGTTTTTCAAAACCCGTCCAGTCGTTTTGTTCCCGGACCTCTCATGGTAGGGCTGTGTCGCATTCTGTGGTGGTACTGCAATTTCGGATAAGGGACACGGGAGCCCATCCTGAGCTCTGTGTGTGGAGAGTGACTATCCGACAGCGAGGTCTGCCTGGCCACACCAGAGGGTAGTGTCCTGGTTAGGCCCACATTGCGCGGGCTATCCATGCCATGCAAAAAAGAGGCCAAGTGAAAGTGAATGAGGCCAAAGCAGGCTGGGATAATTGTTTTTCACTTACAGTCAGAAACCCAGAAACTGTGCAGTGGTAAAAAGGATGCAAAAATTAAAATCAGTCAATAGCGTAGGGTTTTCATGTCAAATGATAAATATATGCTCCCTGAGATCCAACAATTCATTTTTATCCTGGACATTATGATCCTTAAAGTGGGTATTTAGGGCTTTAAGATGACATCACTGGCGTGGGGGTGACCTCGCCAACCTCCGCTTCCTGTCAATTCGAAATTTTTACCAGTAGTAAAAGCTTATTTTTGGATCTCAACAGCATGTACATTACATAAATGCATGTAAAAGTTAGCACAGAAAGCTATAGAGGTTTACACCAAAACAATTTTAGTGAAGACAGCCAATTTCCAGGTAAAATAGAGGAATGATTGAACTAGCATATCCAGTGCTCTTTATTATTATGGGTTTAGTAGGTTATATTTAAAATATATATATATATATACTGAAGAGGAAAACATGAAGCAAGTACCTTTGAAATAATTCTCTTATCAGGTGCTTGTTGATCTTATGATGACAGAGTTTAATCGACCAATCAGCATCGAAATGGGCCAGCTGATGTTGGAGCCTCGCTTAATGAAACTGGTAATGAAAAAAAAGATCCATACTGGTACGATACGGTGGCCAAGTGCTAAAAGGGGATACGCAATTTGTAGCTGTGGCTGTGAATTCTCGCAGAAATCCAGCCTTATCCTAAATTCCCAGGCCCCTGCGCCTCAGCGCGCTCCATGGGTGGCGAATGTCACAGGATCTGAGCGTCACGGACGGTGACTGCCGCTCGCATGCTCCCGGGCTCGCCTCCCTCCTTTGAGGGGAATCGGAGAATGCGCAGACCAACAGAACTGTGTTTCCTGCTAAGCCGCAATGAACCCTTCATTCAGGGATAAGCCTTGAAACAGCCTTTTCCGAGATTAGAGAGCCACGGACTTAATTATCAGACGGGCTACAGCTTTTGCAGCCACTCAGTAGGTGTAATTGCAGAAATGATTCCGGAAAAAGTGGTGACGAAGCCAGCAGTCGGCTCTCTGGCGGCCCGGCCGCTGTCCCTGGCTGACGGTTTCGGGACACAAGGCCGAAGCCATTACAAGAACTGGGAGGCGGTGAATTGTTTTTCTGTTTACTGACGGGCTCAGAGACGGATGCCACCTGCACTACGTATCCACTGGGGGTGCTAAAGTGGCCGAAATTCCGTGGTGCGGCAGGTAGAGGGCTAGGGCTTCTCTGCTCCCCAATCCCGCTCACATTACCTTAATTTGACCCCCGCGCTGCGTCGCCACACTCCGCTCTTTTCCGGCTGAAGAGCCGCGCTGCCGCAGGCCTTTCAACTTTGCGGAAAATAATTTTAAAAATGGCTTAATTATCTCATTTGCTGCGTAGGTGAAGGGAGGAGAACCCTTGAAAATGTGCCTTTATTCATGAACACCTGGCAGGGCCCAGAGGGCGGGGAGCGTAATTGGTGCCAAACCGAGACCCCGCAAGCTGCAGAAAGGCAAGCGACCCGTCCGCCCCGTCCCGGTGGTTTGTGGGATTTTCCTTCCTGCCACCTTATAGTCGGGGTCTGCCCAGGCCAGGGGGTCTCATCTGCTCTAAATCCTCGAAAGGCCCCTAACCCCACCCCCGGTGTTGTTAACAATCCTCTCCCCCAGCCTCCCCAAGTCAAAACAGCATAAAACTTTAATCTACTTACAAGGCAGAGTGGTCCGCTCACTCGTCCTGCCTTCGTAAATAATGCGTCCCCGTCTGTCCAATCATTCTCCCTCATCCCATTGATTCATTTACCCCCCCACTCCCCAACCCCCCACGCCCCTGCTGGGCTGACTTAGAGAGTTTTTCACTGACAACTGGGGAAAATTCAGAGAGAGGCCCAGCAATATGTCATTATCGACGTCCTGTCGCTCCCCGAAAAATAACTTTACCTGGAGGTGGCAGCAAATGCGAATAAAATATTGATTCCTTGCCCGTTAATTGCATCTAAAACTCGCAGGCCCTGAAAGAGTGCAGGAATATCTTTCCCGGCTCCGCGACTTTCTGCCGAATTTTCCACGTGCATGCTTTCATTGCGCTTATCCCGAAGCGAGCGGAGAACGGACAAACGACGTCGGACGGACGGCAGCAGCATGGGGTCATGCCAAAGCTACTCGCAGCTATGTATGAAATTATTTACGCAGCAGCAGCATAAAATTATAAATTCTAGTGACCTTATTATTGCGAATGCCGGTCCCTTATTACAATGAGCACTCTAGGGCTCATGTAGAGCTCGTCAGGGCCGATTTGCGGTACATCTTCCCCGGTTCGAATTTCCTTCCTCCATCGCACGTAGATCTTCAGCATTTATGGGCTTATTTAACTCCAGAGGCAGAAAACAGTGGTAAAGTACAGCTGAGAGAAAGGCTCTCGGGGGCTAATTTATGGGCATGGCCGCCATGCGGCAGAAAACCAAAACACATCCGTCAGAGGGTGCTGGGGAGAGAGCTTGTAACTCATCAGGTGACGCTGAGCCGGCGTCCCGGAGCCACGGCGCTAGTTATGGGCTGATGTCATCCACCACGCCATGTGACGCATCCCAGCATGCATCATGCCCCCCCATCCCCCCGAACCGACACCCACCCCTCCACCTAAAATTGACAGAAATGTAAATTTAATCTCCCGTTCTCACTAATGAGCTGCCAGCTTACGCAACCTTAATGCCTCTAACCTCAGTATTTAATTTCTGTTAATGGGGCGCCCGCGCCGTTACATATTTCAAGAATTGTTTTTCGATTGAGGGATAACGAGGAGGCATAATTAAAAGGACGGGCGGCAATAAGAACGCTTCGCACCGAAACGGGGAGGCCTTGGCCTCAGTCTGGGTCCTCCTTTCATCGTGTGCCAGGTCACGGAAGCCTGCAAGCCTGACAAAGCGTTAATTGTTTTTTCACCTGGGTCCAGGGCTGGTCCGTCTAGCAATATGCCTGCCTGGAGATGAGTGGCCTTCATTAGAGTCTCAGAGGGCGATGTTTACAGCTGTGTGGGGCCCGATCTGATAATTGTCAGGGTGTAAACACCCCGGCGTGTTTGCTGCGTGCTCTGGGGGCGCTGTGTGGTTCAGATTAGCCTGCGATCGGAATGTCGCTGGTTTGAATCACCAGGGTAGCCACACCTAATGCCCAGAAAAGTGTTCCAGAAGTGCTGAATAGCGCCAACCCTGCGCTCAGACCCAAAGCTTCACGGCACCGACCTGTGGGTCCCTCTGATGGGGCGGGGAAAGGGGCATTGCAGTGAGGGGGGAGAATCTGCATGACTCCAGGACTCAGCTGAGGGCCTAAGATGCCTCAAGTCCGAATTCGCTCCAAGAATGATGGCTATTAGCAGAGATTCTGTGGCTAGGAGCGAGACAGTCCCATTCCTCTTGGTTACGCTGTCCCAGGGTTAGGCTGATGCCTTTTGTGCCATTTGCAGATACTAAGAATGGGTGAACCAAAGGCAGACACGTTTATTAAAAAATCACAATTCAAACAGACAAGTCTATATGTGTTACACAGAGGCATGGTGCAAATAACCTACTGAATTTAAAATGCTTTCAAATGGTTAAAAATAACAGGTACTAGGCCATATTATTTATAAGATTATTGCATTGTTTTGCAGTATTTCCAGCTGTCACCAAAATGCAGGACTGACTTTTGCATGTTTTGCATCCAGTTTGGTGACCTCTAGTAACCTATTTGCCCGAAAGCCCGGCAGCGATCACACCGCCCCGTCTTATTTTTGGGTTTTCTCAGCAGTTTGCCCCTGTGCCGTCCCGTGATTAATGGCTAATGCTCTGTCTGGGCCCAGCCAGCTCAGTGCCGCCGTGAGATTTAAAGGTCTGGGCTGGAGATGAGGTAACCTGTGCTGGGAGCCCACAGGCGGCTTTTCATGGGTCACCCCCGACCAAAACGAAAATAAAATGACGCACATAGCGGGTAGCAGTGCCAAATAACCAGCACCCCCCCCCTGCCCCCCGGGGGTGTGTGTCAGTAGCTCCCAGTTACTTAACAGATATCGTTATCCAGAACAACAAATTGAGCTTTACTATTTTTGTAGTTTGCATAACTATTTTACCACTCATGCCTCTGTTCGGCCTACGTTTTTCTGTGGCTGTTTTCACTGTTGACCGGCATACTGTGTCACCACGAAAACCCTCCCTGGATTTCCGACTCGGCCCTTCACCTCCGTCCTAGCCGCAGTCTCTCCCAGATGCCCACAGGCCTCTCTCCTCCATCGCGCAGTACGTCCTGCTCTGTGAATTTTTAACAAGCCTCATCACCTTCCTCATCTGCTCCAAAGTGCCATAAAAAGTGACTTTGCTTAAAGCCTGTATCGGTCGACGCGGTGGCACCCGGCCCAGTGACACGCAGTCCTTCGGAGGGCTAGCCTCTGTGGATTGGATGTTGCATTTTTATCACTCTCTCTTTTCCCGAAGGTGACCTCCCCTTATGATTTATCAGGTGATGTGGGTGCCGGGCCTGTCCGGGGGACCTGCTACGGCTTTATGCTGAGTCGCGGTCCTGGCAGTCCTTCTGTAGCAGAGCTCTGATTTCACGGCAGGGTATGGATATTTTCCAGCCACTCCTGGGTGGCTACTTTTTTGCCGCAGTGATTTTCTGTATTACATATTCTAACAGGGAAGAAAAAAAAACACTGAAGGTCTGACTCGCAGTCAGCATCTACAATAGCTGTTAAATCGCACTCCAGTGTTATTGCATATTTTCTCTTCCAGTTGGGAAGGATCCAGTATTGCACAGTATCGAGTATATTCAGTCAAATGACAACGGGCTTATCCACTTTTTGACCTTGAACCTTTTAATGGGAAATTTATTAATTCCTCTACCAAGCACTTCGGCTTTTATAGGCAAATCTGAGTGGTGCTAAATTGGATGTGCGTAGTAAGTGAAAGAGAAATTCAATAAGCACAAAGGAGAACAGCAGCGAAATGGGCCAGCGCGAGACAATGGCCGTGTGGAGCTTTCCAGAGAGTTCTTGGAAGGAGTACAGTACTTTATGTAGGGTAGTCACATGACAAAACATGGCAGGCGGGAGGCAGATAAGAGATGGCGACCCGCACGTGTATCATGTGACGGCGAAACCATGATTTCCAGGAACATACTCCTCTTTTGTGCACTTCATTGTCCACACCATCCGTCCATCCATCCACCTGCCATGTCACTTACACAGTACAGGATTGCGGTGAGCTGAAATGCTATCGCATGAATTCAGAGCCCAGGAGAGTCTGTCCCATACCAATGAAAAATGCATGTTTTTTTCTCTTGATATTGTTTCTTTAACTATGACATGTCAATAAATTCCCTCAGACACACATAAATGTTATAGTATTGTCTGTAAATCATCGTAAGAATGAGTACCCCTTTTGTAAGCTTGAGAGCTTGGTCGGGCAACAGAAAGTTCTGGATGGATGCCCCCTGTAATGTTGCTAGGCATCAACATTGATTTGATGACATATAATAATAATAAATTATCCATAATCAATGGGTCTCGGCGAAGCGTTTGCAAGATCTTAAAGTAGCGTTTCACCTTGAATCACCCCAGCCGTTCATTATATAATTACAGCCCATAATATTTTATTATATATTATAGAATTCTCTGACAGGCTATGAGAAGACACCAACTGTCCTCTCAGCCCTTAATTAGTTGAATCGGGCGAAATACTCAGGCAGGACTCCAGAAGAGGTTTGGGTGTCACTGTCTTAAAGGATACGTCTGTTAAATACTGCAGTGCTAACGACTGACTATAAAAACAACTCACTGATGCGAAAATGTGACCTATAAAAGGAGACAAAAAGTTATTGTTTAACAACAAATGAACACTGCTAATAACAGCAAATGAAGGCAAAGAGCAGCGATGAGGGTTCAAACAAGCCTCGTAACGATTCGTCCGTGGGCTGCGAGCCCAGTTAATGTCAACAGCTGTACTGATAATCTCCGCAAACCACAATAATTGGATCTGGGGTCCTCAGTCTTTGTCTTACGTGAATTTATTAGCGGGCGATTGTAACATCATCATAAATGGGGCAACACAGAAATCCCTAATGAGAAATATTCAGCGGATGCAGGATCAAAGGGTTTCCGGGAGGAAGAGGAGCCCCCACTTATTCAAGAAGTTGCATTCAGCATATATTAGCATATTTATTTTGTGTATGTACTCATGAGAGATATAACAATGGCAGGCTTTCCTCATTTACTTATAATCAGATTCATCTTCTGGATGTTCAGGGCACAGCGTCATTGACCACTCGGCGCGGGCTTTAAAGTGTGTGAAAACTCCCTCAGAGCTCAGAATGCTCTAATCTTAATGCCATTGATATGTGACATTAAAGAGTGCTTAAATGTTACTAACTTAGTTGTAAGAAATCGCCGAGACTTCAGAAGTACGCAGTGGTCAGGAGATGGTTCGAGAGAGTGGGGTCCTTGTTAAATACCGAGGACCTCAAAGCGACGTCTGAACTTTTCAGCTTGCCGTACCAGCCGCGATGTGACAGCGATCGATGCTTCGGAACAGGCCCGGATAGGCACAGTCTCCCAACAGATACGCAACAGTGGCTAGAAAATCCCAGTAGGCCGGACTCAACTCTCAAATGCATTCCTGCCTCGCCTGCCCGGGGCTCCAAGACATCAAAGAAATGGATTTTCTGTGTGAAAAGATGTCAGGGTTTGGTAGATGGCTGCATACCCACCAGCTCGGAAACCTTTAAGCAACAAACGGCCGGTGGTCACCGACACTCCCCTGGCTTCGGTGGAATTAGTAAAGTAAACAAGCCGGTGCTCAGCTCCAATTTTTTACTTGCAGGTTGTTTGAATACTCATTTATCATTTATATCTTTCGAAGACTGAAAGGGAAAATGAAAATAATACAGACACATGTAAAAACAGAGCCTGACGCATAAGAAAGGCAGAAGTCTGAGTAAACAAGCAGTACTGAGGTGGGTGGTAAACCGTTTAAAAAAAGATCAGGCCGCCAAATAACACATTATTATTTTATTGTACGGCCTTCAATAATAGATGATAATAACAGATAAGTGCAGGCATGTGTGGAAAAAAGAACAAACCCACACAAGGTATTTGTGTGAACATTCACTGGAGAGCTGCAGTCTGCCTAGACTGTAACCATACGGTAAGATGCCTAACATCCTATATGTGTGTGCGCATGTCCCAGTGGCCTAATGGCTAATGTGTCTGCTTGCAGAGTAGAGGATTGTGGGATTGAGTCTGGGTCTCCACCACAGGCTGGTGTGTGATGGGTTAGGAGGCGGTGCCTGTGATTGGGAGGCAGGTGGTTCAAATCTCAGGATCAGCAGAGTGATTTTTAGTATTGGAACCTTGAGCAAAGTCCTTAATCCCCTCTTTTTCTCATGGGAGTGTCATATCCCAAAAACCTACACTGCTTTGGATAAACGCATCTGCTAGATAAATATAAATGTCCTGGGGTATGGTGACATCTGGGGACGAACCTGTTACTTCTCTGTAAGCAGTTAATTGACTGTTACCTGGTTAACTTCCATTCACCGGTGATCGGCAGAAAGTGAGGTCTCTGTGTTTCTCACAGAGAGAGAGAGAGCTCTGTAGGTGTTTCTACCCTGCTGTTAAAACCAATTAATCCATTTAACCCCGGTGTAACATAGATCTATAGCCATCCTTATGGAAGGCGTGTTTTTAAACACATATGATGTGTCTGATTTTGCAATTTGTCGTGTGGTCCATACCCCCAATGGCATGATTACTGAGCTGAGGTAGACCTTAAAATAATCCCTTGATGCTCTGTGAGACGCCTTGAAGCTAAGCCTTTGAGCATGCAGCGTATATTTTTTTTTTGTTAATTGGGTTGGATAATTAGCCAGCTTATTCATCTCCTGCTTTATGTATTATTTGCAGTATTAAAGTTAGCAGCTAACTCAGTGAAACCCAAGGACAGAAAGATACTTTGATGTTTATGTATATATTTCAGTTTACAAGTTCATAGGAAAAAAAAAGACAAGATTAGTCAAGTTTCCATATGAAGACTGTTCATGGGGAATTGGTAATCTTCATCTTCTTGGCATGCATTAAAATAAAGTTTCATTTAACACTTTGGAAAAAGACTCTTTCCCCAAACATCTGGCCTCTTCTGACTTCCCTCGACTGCCATTTCTTCATTGCGAGTTATGTTTCATTAAAGGAATCAGCATCACCTACTTGAAGCTTAAATATTAAGTGCACTTGCAGACTTGCTAGATTGTCTATGGACCAAGTATTAGGAATCAGGATTACGGAGAGGCTGTGAAATAAAGAGATCCCCAATGGAACATTGTTAGTCACACTGCAGTTTAGTGGGGGTGGGGAGGTGCATATCATGTCCTCTACGACAATGTTTCTCACCCAAGTCCTCCAGGACCCCCAGACAGTCCATATTCTTGCTCCGTCCCAGCTCCCAGCCAATGAAGAACACTGAAAACCTGGTACAGAGTGTGTTGGAATCTGGAGGGAGCAAAAATGTGGACTGACTGGGCTTCCCCTAGGATTGGGTTTAGAAACACTGATCTACAGCACAGTAGAAAGTGTTGCAGTAGACATGGGGTGGCAGGTGCCTAAGCTTAATTATGGTCAGGTGATGGGACGTAAGAAAGGGAATCACGGAAGCTGCAGAAGAATAGATGGAGCACATGGAACAGAGACGGTTCAGTTTAAAACATAAGGAAAGGAGTTGATTTGAGCAGATATGTTGGCATGAGGTGAACTTTTCAGTTCATAAATTATTTGGTAGACTGCATCAAGTATAAACATACTGAAATCCGCTGAGATTGAGTCAGAGCCTAGTCAAAGATGGCAGCCGGGAGGGCATTAGAAGAGCCACCAAACTGAAAAGGATGCCAAAGGCTGCTCGTTGCGACCTTACAAGCTGAACTAAGGCAGCAGGTAGAGATTCTGTTGTGGGTTTAGGCTAATAAACAAGCCCTGGGGAGTCACCTTTGTTTTAATCAATCATAGTGGAGCGGGTAATGGAACGAGCCGCTGTTAATGCTTCAGAGCAGCAAACCCAAGCAGCCCTCTAGCTGGAAAGCCTGATTGCAGGGAGATTTATGCAAGGATTCGGGATGAGAGAGTGTGTACTGCGAGCCGGGGGTGTCACTCATGCGGCAGACTTTTGGTGAAGCCGGAGGTGTGTTCTTGGGGATGGGACCTCCCCACAGGCACTGTCACCTGGGGCAAGTAGCTTCTGTGTTACTCAGCTGCTCTGTAGGTCCTTGGGGAAAAACTATTTTTATAGGGCCAAAACTTAAATTTTTCGTATTACGTGGCAGCTCTTTGGGGGTGAATCACGGTAGTCTAAAATATAATTACAATGCACCAACCACCATAATTTTTAGTCATTTTAATGGACGTCTATTATATTTAATTGATTGATAAAATATTTGAAATATATAAGAATGAATAATAAGCAGTCCTTTAGGATGAGAAGAAGCGGTCAGTGTTTCAGATTAATCTCTGTAGGTGTCGCGTATGTTTACTGATGGCACATTCTGTTTCTTTGAGCGACGCGCTGTTGCGGGTTTGACTCTGGGTCTGTTGCAGCGTGCTGGTCGCAGAACGAGCCCCGTTCGCCTCTGCAGCGAAAGGACGTACGCGCAAACTCCTGCCGACACCTGCTATCCATCATCCTTATTGTTTATTTTTTCAAATATGTTCAAAACTCATAGGATGGCGAATCGTGGCAGTGGCACGCTCACGCGCCACTCGTCCGGGATCCCAGCGCCATCTGCAGCGGGGTGTTTGCGTCTAATTCGCTGCCAAATGAAGTGGGTGATTCATGCGAATGTTAATTAAGAGTGCCGCTATGGACCGGGATGCTGCATTCTCCCTGGTGGCCATAGGGGGGCGTTGTTCTCCATTTTTAACCATTTTTCTTCTCAATGTAGCCTTTTTAAAGTGTCCCACCCCCTGACTGCCCCTTCCAATGCTTTCCAAGTGTCCTTTAATGCCACATGCTGTCCAGTGTCCAGTAACCAGGGCCATATCCAGACAGTGCATGGGGGCCAAAGCAGGTTGACGCAAAAGCAGCTCTAAAATCACTGATTAATCAGCTCTGGGTAGATGACTCTGCACGCTGTCGATATCTCTCATCAGTGTTAATTTCATCACCCCCCTTCTGCAGGCTATTAATAGCAGTAGAAACACACACACACACGCTGTTAAGAGTACAGCGTTATGTAACTGTGCTGTTTAAATAATAAGAATTAAATTATTTCACTGTGTACTTCACATATGTCAATAAATTGGTTGAATCTTAGTTTATTGATTTCTTGCTACGTCCCTTTTGGTGGCATTTTCCAAGCAGGGATATTTTCTTTTGCCTGAATTTGTCTCAGATCCCTGGGCCTCGCTGCCATAACGACGCTCAGACTGAAAACGAAAATGGCAGCAGCGTCCGTGTGGGAGGCTGGCCGCCTTTGAGCCGGGCGAACGGGAGTCACTTCACTGAAAAGCTCTGCTTCTGTGTGGCCATTCCACTCGCGGGACGAAGGGCCGGGCGACAGATGCGGGTGGGAGGCGGGCTTCCCCAGCATCACTAATCCCCGCAGATCCAATCCATGTGAGTCAGGTGGAGGGCCCTGGACCCGGACCAAACCATTAAGCGCTCTGGTGCGGGGGGTGGTTGGGGAGGGTCGGCCTGGATCACTAATGAGTACCTTTGGGGACACGGCACTGCATTTGGAAATGCCTCCAATTAAGTTGTCCGGATGTAATTGGCCTGGTGGCAAACGGAGCATTTGCCTTTAACGAAGTTACAGGAGCTTCAGGCATGGTGACGGCGACCCCAATCAGGAGCAAATTCAATCACGCGGTAGCGGCTTCCCAAATAATATGTGACCCCTGACCATTTCATCGAGGCCCCCTCCACCTTCACCCCACCCACGCTTTCCGTGACACGGGGGGGATCTCCCTCCGAGGCAGGCAGTCACACACGGCCCATCGCCACAGACGCCGGTAATTTACTTCCTGTAATTCCCCGCCGTTTGTGCCTGTAAAAGTTTTGAATAAGACTGTGAAATAGTGATGCATCACCTCACACAAATAACAATGGCCCATAAATTTTGCGGGGGAAATCTGGAGTTGTGACTCTAATAAGGGGGTGCGTAACAGCCCAGAGTAATTGGCTTGGAGCAGGGGGCAGTGGGGTTAGCAGCTGGCGAACCTGACACCCCCTGCATGGATAGATTAAAAAAAAGCAAAATTGGATCCCCAGGCCTAGGAGTGTGGTCGGAGTTTAAAGATTGCACGTAGGTTTAAAGGATATATTTATTCCTATTAGCAATCTGGAGGCTGATTACTGGTTTTTTGGCTTATCTCCCATTTTGTAATAATTCAGTATGATTTATTTGAATTTGTGTATACAGCCAGAAAACTAGTCAGAGTCGCCATCTGTTCAATTATAGCGATGATAGTGTAACAGAAGTCAGTTGCTGTTCGGGGTAATTACTTATTTATTGTGAAGGTTCTAAATTTCAGGGACCAGACGCGTAAATGCAGTTGTCCCCAGTTAGTATAATAATGGCAGGTGGTCGGTCATGTTTTAGCTGGGACCTCTCGCCTTAAAGTGAGCTGCTGAGCCGGTGCCTCTGTCTGTTGGACCGTAAGAAATCCATCTCTCCTGCTGGGCTCACGCCTTGAAAATTGAATCCCACGGCTTGGCTTTACGTAAGGTAAGTTTCCGCCCTTACAGGGTAAAATACCACAGAGACGGTATCTGAATTACAATTGTATTCTTCCAGACATACCATTGCTCCGGGGTGTCTCTGGTTTAGATGCTTCTTGTGCTCAGAAAGCCCCACATCTGGTTTCTGAGAGGTGACACGTAGGAGCCATTACTGCGTGTTAGAGTATGACGAAAACACCCCATTTTTAATAACGATTTTGTGCCTTTGGGCCAAAGGAAAATTAAGATAATAAAAACAAAGAAAACAGTGCTCGGGGCGGTTCTGGGATATATTTTTTATAAAGTGGGGGTATAAGAGGGGGTGTAATTCAGAGAAGGGGGGGGGAACCTTATCATTAGCCAATAATATACTTTGAATTGGTGAGTAACAGGAGAAGGGGCACTCTGAGGGCCAATCAACTTTCAGTGGGGTGTGAGTGCCCCGCCCCCCTGGACACACCCCTAACAATGCTCCCATAAATAAGGCTACCTTTCAGACATCCTGGAATTCACAGTCGACATTAACTTAGAGGAAACCTGAAAAGAAAATCTGGCTTCTTCAGACTGATTAAGCAGTGGAAGGGGCTTGTGTGTGCGTCGCCGGTCGTGATTTGATTTGTGCAGCTGGGGTGATGCCGCAGTTTGGCTGCAGGGTTGCGTGGCTGCAGAAAATTATGCATCTGTTGTAGGCTGTCCCCACGGGGGTGTGGAAATCCAGGGGTCCGGGTGTCTGAGGCAGGCACCTCCGGTCCTCCCATGGGTTCTGACCCGCTGCTGGGGTAATTAAGGCTCTGCATACTGGTTTGTGGGACTGCATCACTGCCTCAGCGGGGCGTGAGATGCAGGAAAGTCCAGAAGGCCCTGTACATGCAGGGAATGCCCAGCAAACCAAGGTGTATGTCACCTGTGCAACAAACCCCCAGTAAGCCAGTCATTATCACTGTATGGGAAGGAGGGGGAGAGAGAAGGCTGGGTGGGGGGGGGCGCACACCAGGTATTTCCATAACGATAAGATTACACTCATGACCATAAGATCAGCGCAATTTGCTGAGACATAATGGGGCGGGGGATTTGTGGTGCATTTAAATGCCCTCCCCGTGATGACTGCAGTCCCGTAATACCGATGTAACACTGTCTGCACAAACATGGATGAAACGAGGACGGAATGGCAGTGGCCGCGCTGACAAATTGGGGCCCCGTTTAACAAGGCGAAAAAAATTCGACATGAAGTCTCTGTGTGTCGCGCGTTTAGTATTACAATAAACCCACGTATACTTCCGGGGGAGGGCACAGTGGCTGAAGTCTCCACCGGTGTTCGATGACTATGGAGCCTGCGTGTTCGCCCTGTGTCGTCGTGGGGATTTCCCCCGGATACTCTGGGTTTTCACCTGCAGTCCGAAAACATAATTTGCCTGCAGGTGTGACCCTGAATAGGACAAGCGATTACATAAAATGGATAGATGAAGATTTTTGATATTAGTTCACTTCACAAGAATTATCATTGTTTACATACACATTGCACAATGTATATAAGCCATTGGGTGTCTGTGTTTGGCACGTTAAGGCCTGATTAGAACCCTCCTTGCATCACTATTTCACGCCACTATATATCTGAATATGGAATGTATGACGCTAAAGCCCATTTGACTTATTACTGGTTCAGAAATAACTCTTATTTAAAAGAAAAGAACTCTCTGAGCCCCACGCGAGTCAAATGGTTGAACTGGGCCGAGAAACTCTGAACCTTGTCCCGGCTTCCGACCACAGGGCCCCCGGAACAGGTGCGAGGAGGAATTCGTGGGCACGGGCACAAGAACAACAACAGCTGCCGCGAGCAGATGCCGCATCGGCGCTGCTGGAACTGACCCATTTCCGCCCGCCGCGCTGGGCGCCTCCCAGTAAACAGGGAAATAACAGCCGCTCCCCGAGTCGCGGGGCTATCGCGCTGCGGCGTTCTGCTAGCGCCCGCCGGCAAAGGGCTTCTTTAATTACGACGGTGCGGTCGTCAGCCCGGCCAGGAGGAGCCGCGGAGACCGGCTGCGGCGGAACGACGTCGGTGACATACGACTCCATGCGCTTCCCCGGCCTAGTCACCTCGAGGGTCTGGACCCCCGAGCTTCAGTGACGCAACAATGGGAAAGAAGGTGGGGCCGCGCGAGACGGACACCCCCGAGGCCTATCGTACGGAGCTGCGAAACCCTGTGGCCGTCTGGACAACGCCCCCGGGGCTGTTAGCGGTTTGTGGCGAGCACATGTAATGTATATAACATGCTATAATCCGCCAGTTTAGTCTTTTCCAGTGAAAGCATAAATAAATTATAACTTTATCCTTTCCTCTGCACGCACAAAAACATTCAAACATTCGTGTTTTTAGGTCTATATTTACTTCCCACCCGCCACAATCATGATCCATGTACTGGGGTAAACCCCCACCCCCCCCACTCCCCCAGGCAGGGTATCCAAGCTAGACTGGCTCGTCGTATGAGTATGCGGTTGGGGAAAATGTGACCCCTCCCCCCTCTAGCCCAGTCCTGCCAGAGATGGTAATTAGTGAGCTTTTACATATTTATCTATGCATTTACCCCCCAAACCTCAGCAGCTCGTCTGGGGGTGGGCGGCTGGGGGCTTCAGCTGGCAGCTGCTGGCCTTTCGTGTGGTAGAGGCCCAGGAGGTGATGGAATGGTAATTAATAGAGCAGCCCGTGGTTCTGACAGGGGTCCCTCACTGGGCTTTCCTCGCTCTCTCTCTCTGTTACTTTTGGGATGGGAGGGGGGCCCAGGCCCCCAAAGGCCTCGTTTTCCTTCACATTCATCATGGCTCCGGTCTCCCGATGTGCCTAAATTCAAGCGTGTGACCGCGCAGCTGTGTGTGACAGCCCCCTCCCAGTCATCTCCAAACCCGCTCTAGGCCTACTCCCAGGCTTACTCCCAGGATACTCTCAGGATACTTCCCAGAATTCTTCCAGCTCTGAATTCACTCCTGGCCTTCAGCCGGGATTCTCCCAGACAGGGGGGCCACTAGAGATTATGGGCCCCATGAAAGCAATTCGTATTGGGACCCCAACCCAGACCAATCCAATTACGCTAAAAAAATTTTAGGGCCCCTGTCAGTCAGGGAATCATCTTAACTGCCCCCCCCCCCCCTTACGGCTCCCAGGATTCTCCCAACCCTCTCCTGGCTCACTTCAGGGCTACTCCTGGGATAATTCCAGCCATCGTCCATCTGTCTCTCAGCCGTATCCAGAGACAGCCCCCACATATGCTCCTGTCCCCAAAACCTGCCCAACACCAGCACTCCAAAAGAAATGCACCTTCATCGCTCCGATTCCTCCCCATCGTGCTTCTACTCCCTCCATGGTTACCACCGCTCTCTAATCTACGAAGCGGCTATTGCCCCGTGCAAGCTGCCACCCAGGGAACCCCCCCGGAAACTCGAGCAGATGGTATACCGCGAGCACCTTCGTGTCTAGACTAGGTAGAGTGCCGCTCCTGCCAGACTGAAAAGGATGCACAAAGGCTCAGTGCTCATGGACAGCTTGTGGTGGTAGGGGTACGGATCAGTGCCGGCATCCTCACCACGTTCCGGAAGCTCAGCCCCTCCCTCAACACCTCGGATCGGGTTCAAACGCAGCAGGATACTCACAAGTGACGCACTTCCTGTTTGGGGGGGTGGAGTTGTTGTCTGTCGGCCGCTCCCGTCCTCCTCACATCTCCAGCCCCGGATACCTGTCAGCCTGGTGAACAGGGGGGTGGGGGGGGAGGGTGGGGAGGCGGTCTGTCAGGTAGTGGGCGGAGTCAGCCGGTAGTCAGCCAATCCGTGTGTGACTTCCTATGGAGACAAGAGACAAGAGGGCCATAAGGGGGGAATAACCGGGCATAATAGGAGTCGTAATTGACACAGAGGGGCCTTCTTCATCATTAGCCAATGATGTGCTTTGAATTAGTGAGTTACAGGGGAGGGGGTACTCTGGGGGCCAATCAGCTTTCAACTGGGGTCACAGCCCTTGTAACCTCACTCCTGTATATGCCTCTGGCTGAGGTAGGTGCTGGAGGAACACTAGGGAACTCGATGGGCGGGCGGGGGGCTTTGAGACTGGTTTATGAACGGAAGCAGCCACCGAAACGCCGGCAGCGAAATACATAACACCCTGACAATTCATTTTCAGGCAGCCAATGGGGCTGGCTTACCCTCCTTTATCTCTCTCACTGGGGGAAATGGGGTCAGATGCTAAATTACCCTCAGTGCCGGAGTCAATTGGAAAGAACTGCTTCTTCCCTTCAATAGTCTGTTATTTGAATAACTTCAAACCATTTTTCTTCAGACGTTTTTTTTTTGTTCTCCATTGTAGTCAATGTGTAATCTCTAGAAATTAGTGTTTTGGAAAAGAACTTCAGACGTGAAATGGCAGCGCAGCAGAAATGGAAAGGCATACTGAGGGTGAGAGTCACCATTTAAATGCAATAAGGTCAAGC